>JABUQX010146462.1:5000-10000 GCA_015478945.1 Trachelipus rathkii | reverse complement strand
TATGATGGATGATGATGATGATGATGATGATGATGATGATGATGATGATGATGATGATGATGATGATGGGATTATATATATAGTGATATATAGTTGGTTATATATATATATATATATATATATATGTATATATATATATATATACATATATACATGTCACTCGCCCTAATTATAATTTTATATACAGATATATGACCAAACAAATCTAGGTAGTAACTACCTCCTACATATATATATATATATATATATATATATATATATATATATATATATATATATATATATATATATATATATATATATATATATATATATATATATATATATATTATTATTATTATTATTATTATGCATACACTTTTTTCCCGCTTGAGCGGGGTAGTGGTACGTACAGCCTCTCCCACCTACACCCCCCCTCATCTCGCCCCCACCCACCTCCTCCACCCCACTCTATCCCTCGCCAACACCCTACCCTCTTCCTCCCTCATCCCTCCCTCCTCCAGCATCTCCTTTATTCCATCCATCCACCTCCTTTTTGGTCTCCCCCTTCCTCTCCTTCCTATCCCCTCCGCCTCCCATACTCTCCTAACCACTCTCTGTTCCTCCATTCTCACCAGATGCCCATACCATCTTAACATTCCCTTCTCCGCTCTTCCCACCAACCCATTCCTCCACTCACATCTCTCCCTCACCACCCTATTCCTAATCCTCTCCCTTCTACTAATCCCACAAACCGCTCTCAACCCCTTCATCTCAAATACTTCCAACTTCTTCCTGGACCTGGCATTCAACCCCCACGTTTCACACCCATACAACACCGCTGGTACACAAATTTTTTCAAACATACTTATCTTAACTTTCTGTGATAAATCCCCCCCTTTCCATACTTCTCTCAGACCACTCAACGCTCTCATCCTTCTCCTACTCTATGTTCTATCTCCTCCTTCATCCCTCCCCCTTACCCAAATCCATCCCTAAATATCTAAAAATCTTTACTTCTTCCAGAACTACACCCCCCACTCGAACCTCTAACCCCTCCCCCTCCTCACCTTCCTCCTCCTCAAACACTAACACTTTACTCTTACCAGGATTTATTTTAAGCCCCTTTTGTCCGCACATTCTCTCAAACTCCCTCACCAAATACCTCAACCCTTCCGCGCTCTTCGCCACTAGGACAGTATCATCCGCAAACAGTATCATGTTCACTTCCCTTCTATCATTCCCATTTGTCAATTCCACCCCCTCCCCTCCCTCACCATTCCTCTGCAAACACTCTCCATAAACAAATTGAATAGCCACGGCGACATTACACACCCCTGCCTCAGTCCTCTCGCCACCCCAAACATCTCACTCTCCCCTCCTAACACTCTCACACACATTCTACTATTCTTGTAAAATGCCCTGATACCTTTACCTAATTTACCCCCCACTCCATTTTCCTCCAACACCCTCCACAATTCACCCCTCTTCACTCTATCATATGCTTTCTCTAAATCTAAAAAACACCCATACACTTTCCCTTTCCTCTCAATACTTTTCTCCACAAGCATCTTTAGTGTAAACACTTGATCCACACACCCTCTTCCCTCCCTAAATCCTCCTTGTTCTTCCCCCATTCTTCCTTCCGTACACCCTCTCACTCTCTCAATCAGTATTCTACCATACACTTTCCCTACCACACTTAGAAGACATATACCTCTATAATTCCCACATTCCATCCTATCCCCTTTCCCCTTATACAGGGGAACCAAACAACCATCCTCCCAATCCTGTGGTACCACCCCACTCCTCCAACATATATTATATAACCTATACAGCCATTCCTCCACCCCTACACCTCCCTTCTGCAACATTTCCATTCTCACACCATCCAGACCTGCGGACTTCCCTTTTTTTCCTTTATTCAATGCCCTAATAATTTCCTCCATTTGTATTTCATCTTCCCCCTCCCTCCCCAATACATTCCCCATCCCCACCTCATGCAAATCTTCCTCCCCTCCCCCCCCCACCTCATTCAATAGTCCACTAAAATACTCCCCCCACCTCTTCCTCACCCTATCCTCTCCTCCTATCCACTCCCCATCTCCTCCCTTAATCCTCTCCCCCAACCCCTCCTTCTTCTTCCTTTTTTTATTTACTTCTTTCCAGAACATCTTACTCCCTGATTCAAAATTTTCCGTCACCTTTCTACACCACTCATCTTTTGCTCTTCTCTTCGCCCTCTCCACCGCCCTCTTTGCTTCCACTCTAACCCTTCTATATTCCTCCCAGCTTTCCTCTCTCCTACTTCCCAACCATTTCACATAAGCTTCCTTTTTCCTTTTCACCACCTCCTTCACCTCCTCACTCCACCATTCGCTCCCTTTCCTTCTGCTTGCACCCACCCTTTTTACTCCACATACCCTTCTAGCCTCTTCACATACTGCCTCTCTAAATCTCTTCCACTCCCCCTCCACCTTTCCCGTCCCTCTCACGTCTCTCCACCTGTCCTCCATACCTCTCCTAAACTCCCTCTTACACACTGTCTCCTCCAATTTTTCCACCTTTATCACCTCCACTCTCCTCTTTTCTCCCCTTTCCTTAATCGTCACCTCTCCTCCCACCCTTAACCTTGCAACCACCAAGTAGTGATCCGATATCCCCCTCCCCGCCCCTCTAAATACATTTACATCTAATAATCTATCTCTATCCTTCCCATTTACACACACATAATCCAGTACCGCCCTCCCCCCGTTATCTCACTCTTCCATGTATACTTATGATTTTCACTTTTTTTGAACCAAGTATTCCCCACTATCATTCTTCTTTCAACACACAACTCTAACAGACTTTCTCCATTACCATTCCCCTACCCCAAATGGTCCTATTATTCTTCCCACCCCCTCCCTACCCACTCCTGCATTTAAATCCCCCAATAGACAAATTTTATCGTTTACCCCAAAACTTTCCCAGCACTCATTCAACTCATTCCAAAATCTTTCTCTCTCCTCCTCCCTCGCTCCATTCACTGGTGCATATGCACATATAAAAACCCACATTTCCCCCCCGAATTTCACTTTTACCCACATTATCCTTGAACTCACCTGGCTACACACCCTTACCTTATCCCACACCTCTTTCCTCATAACTATTCCTACCCCTTCCCTCCCCCTCACTCTCTCGTTCACCCCTGATACCATTCCCTTGTATTTTCCAAAATCCATCTCCCTCTTTCCCTTCAGCTTAGTTTCAGTTATCCCTAACACATCCAACCTTCTTTCTTCAAACATTAATCCCACTTCCTCCCTCTTCAAATCTTCGTTTACCCCTCTCACATTCATACACCCCACCCTTATTACCTCTCTCTTCCCCATCTTTTCCCTGGGACTTCCCACCCCAGGTACTTCCCAACACCTGAGGCCACCACCCCGCTCACCGAATATACCCAAAACAACACTAACAATAAAAGGTTAAAATGAAAATATAAAATATAAAAATATAAAAAATATAAAAAAATAATAAAAATATACAAGGTTAAAACCTACACTCTATCAAAACCCCACACACACATACATACACACATACATATAACCAAATACACCCCCAATAATATAACAATAATAAATATAAATATATATATATATATATATATATAAGGTTAAACCCTACACTCCCTCAATTTACACTATATACATTCCTATCCTATTATTTAAAATTCTTTAAAATCCCATCAATAAAATTACCCACAATACCAATAACAATAAGAAAAGGTTAAAAAATAATATAATAATATAAAATATAAAAATATAAAAATATAAAAGGTTAAAACCTATACTCTATCAATTTTTTAAAATTTACACCCGTTCGCAAACTTTACTTTCTATTAAAATCCTTATTTACTTATTTAAAATTCTTTAAAATGATAAATACAAATTTCATTAATATTACAACCTAAAAATACATCTTACGACAGAAATCGCTATCGTATCTGTTAGCTCACACAATTTAGTAATTGTTATAATTTGTTTCGCTTCTTACGAAATCAACTCCAGTCACTAACGGACTGCAAAGCACACCCAAATTTTTAACAAATCAGGCAAAATCACATTTAAATTGTTAATATTGTCACAACTCAAATTTAAGCTTCCAACCGGATTCCAAAATAGTATTTTTAGTAATTCCAACCTTTAATCGGAGCTTATTCGCACTTCATTGAAAGGGAACAACTATCCATCCAATTTGTTATTTACACATTCCCGAGACGCTGCTAAAATTCATGAAGCCGATAGCTCATATGTCACTCCAATTCAACCCCCACTTTAGTATGGGTTTTTCTTAATACTTTTCTTTTCTTAAATCCTTTAGTTTTCACTGTTAAACGACCATATCTTATTCTTCGAGCTTTCAAACTTTTAAGTTGAAAATCTTGAAAGTTTCAACTAACTTCAATCTTATCATCATCGTCGCTACATTCACTAAAATTTTTATTCAGTTGAATTTTCATCGGATTCCTAATTGCCATTTCCCCAGTGCAATATATAATTATTCACAATATAATAGAAAAAAATCTATTAAGAGAGGAAAGTCTTCACCGACTCAAAGTAACAAGGTCAAGAACTCAAGTAGAAAGCGGATTAACACAACTTGCTCGTCTGGCTGCTTAGACGATATTATATATATATATATAAGGTTATATATAGAAGAGTATAAAGCTCTTTTTAGTTATATATATATATATATATATATATATATATATATATATATATATATATATATATATATATATATATATATATAAGTTTTATCTTAGCTGTTTTTTGGCTTTATTTATGTTTATTTGTAATTTATATATATATATATATATATAGTATATATTGGCTGATTCATTTCTGTTTTTTTTTTTTACAATAGACTGTATTTGGCAAACCACGTGTGACACGTGTCTAAGTAACCCGTTTTCTTTTCCAGTATTGTTTGGCAAATCAAGGAATTGAAGCTGCCCGACTTAGGTTTGCGGCGTG
>JABUQX010146461.1:0-15019 GCA_015478945.1 Trachelipus rathkii | reverse complement strand
CAGGAATACATTTGGAATCCTGGTAAAATTTCACATAAGAAAATGTAAAAATAATAATAATAAAAAAAAATTATTGTTAATAAATATAGTAATATGATTAGAAGGCCTATTTAGAGACCTTTTATTGGTTTCTCGATAAAATAAATAGGCCTTCTAATAAATTTTACTTTTTTTTTACTAAAGAAATACCCCAAGGTACCGCACCGATGGCAGGAGTCAGGGTCTCTCGGCCTTCCAGAACTACAGGGTAGGACTAATTCCCCCCTCAGGGAGGGTCTCCGGAACCCTTTGGTATTTGGGTGTCGCGGGGTTCTGCACTCCCCTACAGGGTAGTGAAGCCCCCTATGTTGTCAGTAACTAGTGCGCCGTATAAAGCAAGAATTTAATAAGTCTGTTTATCGAGAAACCAATAAAAGAGTATCTCAGCCATTGTAATCATATTACCATATTTATTATAATAATTTTTTATTTATTATTGTTTTTACATTTTCTTATGTAAAATTTTACCAGGATTCCAAAATGTATTCCTTTTCGCTGTAACTATTGTAGTTTTTGAGATATATATTTTTTTTTATTTCAGGATATTGGACCAACATTCCAACAATATTCGATTTACTGTGGCATTCTCGGTTTCAGTTATATATTGGATGTCGAAATGTGGCCTATATAATATATATATATATATACATATATATATATATATATATATATATATATATATATATATATATATATATATATATATATATATATATATAGATATATATATATATATATATATATATATATATATATATCATATATATATATATAGGCCTAATTATGTTTTAAGACTCCGTCAGTTTTGATTTTTTGTTTTGTTTAACATATTGCTAGTATATAATACTAATAATGAATTTCAGTGGTGATTACATGGTTCAAAAGTTCGAAAATATTTTAAATAATTATTTAAAAATCACATTTATAAAAAAAATTTAAAAAATGAAATATCTCAAAAGGTACGACTACTGAAAAACCAATTACATATTTGAGATCAGCGTATAAAGCTTATTGCAAAAATGTAAAAAAACAAAAAAAAATTTTTTTCATATGAAATATCTCGAAATACGACACTTACAGAAAAAATAATTACATATTTGGAATCAGCGTGTAAGCTTATTACAAAAATTTAAAGAAAATAATAAAAAAATTTAAAAAAAAAAAAAATTAGGGGCTCCGGACCGACGGGGGACAGAGGGACGTTTTCCATGCCCCATGGGGACGGAAGACCCCACGACACTAAATACAAAACCTGAGGTTCGGAGACCCTCCCCGGAGGGAGGAAATAGTCCTACCCTGCCGTTCCCCAGAGGCCGAGACCCCAACTCCTGCCATCTTTGCGGTTTGCCTGTTCCTTTAGTTAAAAAAAAATAAAATAAAAATAAAACTGATGGGTCATTAAATATGGCAGATCTCTATATTTTGATCCCTTTTTCGCCCATAAATTGACTTTTTAAGGATCATATACTAGAAGCCATATAAAAAAAATCAAAAGCTCACGGAGTCTTCTTAAAAACATAACAGGTCCTATATATATATATATATATATATATATATATATATATATATATATATATATATATATATATATATATATATATATATATATATATATATATATATATATATATATATATATATATATATATATATATATATATATATATATATATATATATATATATATATATATAATCATCATCACCCACCTTCTCTCCCCAAGGTGCGTAGCATGTACTGGAAACAGAAAAGTAGTAGAAGAAAATAGAAAATGACGCAAATCGGAAAGAAAGCCCAGCCTTACCGCCCCCTATATATATCACCTTTAGTGAGAACTCATCTAGTCAAGAAAATCAACCTGAGCTTCAAGGGACCGTGAGTGGACCATCACTATCTCGTATTGTAGGATTTATCCCACTTGGCCCAGGAGGTCCACAACCATACATACTCAAACCCCACCATTTACTCCTATTATGCACCTTTCTTCTCGCCTCTGCCAAACTCACATTTTTCTCCTCCAGGCGGGAACTATACATAATTCTCGACGGAAAATGGTCGACACGCAAATTTCAGAATTTTCAGGTGGTGTCAAAAACGTCGACATCATTTTGGTCGACAGGATTTTGGTCGACAGCATTTGGGTCGACAACATTTTCTCATAATGTGTCCAAATCGTCGACACATTAAATAATCGATTAAATAATATCGATTAAATAATCGATAATTAATCGATCGATTAATCAATAAATAAATTTTCAGAAGGTGTCAAAAACGTCGACAGGATATATATATATATATATATATATATATATATATATATATATATATATATATATATATATATATATATATATATATATATATATACGGCAAATAGGAATAGAGCCGACGGGAACAGAAGGGGACGATTTCCATACCCCCGTAGAGGAGCGGAAGGAACCCCGCGACGCCAAATACAAGAGCGGGGGTTCCGGGGCCACTCCCGGAGAGGAATAGTCGTACCCGTAGTTCCCCGGAAGGCCAAGAGACCCCGACTCTTTCGGTGCGGTATCCCCTTGGGGTATTCTTTAGTTTAAAAAAAAAATCATGTCAATATGATATATCGATAGTAATATATCCGTTTTATGTTTATAACGTAAAAAAAAATTACTGTCAAGGTGTCCCGGCCACATTTTTTTAAAATGTCCATTAGACAGCATTTGAATCGACAGCATTTGGATTCAAACAACTTTTTAATCGACTATTTATTATGTCGACCATTTTACATGTCGACAATTATGTCAAAGCCCTCCAGGCATTCCTTTACTGACTCAATCACACCCACTGCTTCGGTCTCCCAGCATACCACCACCATACATCCGCTTACCAACCAATGACTATCATCCATCCTTCCTCAACGTACTTTCATTTATTTTCTCATTTACCCCTTTCTTCACACAACACAACTCTTTTATACGTTCATTCCACATTTTATTAATTCTTCTCACCTAACATCGGTGATTGTCTATTGTATTTTTATTAGATCCATACCCCCTTATTTCCAGACCATAGTCTCCTACTATACATTAACACAGGTACCAGCATACCCTCATGTAAGACCCTGCACTCAAGACTGAGTGCCCTGTCTTTACGTCCACCAAGGATTTAATTTCACCAGCTACCTTCCCTGAAATTCACAACTTTAGTACAACACTTGTATCATCCTTTTCCTTTTCATCCAAAATATATCTTAAATATTTAAACTCGGACCCTTGTTCCAGCTGCTCACCATCTAGCATAACTTCACACCGGGGACTGCCCTCACTCACAACCATAACCTTACCCTTATGTACCTTTACTTTTAAACCCCTCCTTTTACACACCCTGCCAAATCTCTCTACCAATCCTCTCAAACTCTTTCTTCAGATTCACCACACAAAACCAAATCATCCGCATATGATAGGAACCATCCCACTCTCTTCCATTCTCCATGATTCTAACCCCTACCCCTAATTCTTTCATAACCCAACCATATACAAATTGAATATCAGGAGACATATACATGTCTCACTCCCCTATTAATTTTAAACCAATCACTTTCGACTCTATTTATTCTTACACACTCTTCACTATCGTCAAACATACTTTTGATTCCTTTCAAAAGCCTACCACCAACACCATATAGCACTAACACCTGCCATAGAGCTTCCCCATTAATCCTATCATACGCCTGTTGCAAATCTATAAAACCTAAATACAATTTATTCTTCTTCTTCTCTCATTTTCTCAATCATTTGTTTAAATGTAAAGAGTTGATCCATACATCCTCTACCACTTCTAAACGCACCTTGTTCTTCACCAATCAGTCCTTCAGTAAATTGACGTATTCTTTCATAAAATACCAGTATATCTTCTAACACTCAATAGTTAATTCCCCTATAATTCCTACAGTTACCCTTATCCCTCTTACCCTTATATAAGTTACTATTACTGCTCTCCTCCAATCCCTCGGAACTATACCCTCCATAAACGGCTTTGTTACTTAACTTTCAAGTCAATCAATCACCATCACGCATCCGTTCTTGATCATTTCTCCAGTAATTTCATCTATACTGCAGATTTACCATTCTTCAACTTTCTCACTCTACCCAATACCTCCTCCTTACTAATGACCTCATCCCCAAAATACCTATTCCTTCTTGCACCATCATACCCACACACATTTACCTCTTCATTACTGCCAATATTATGGATATTTTCGAAGTGTTCCTTCCACGCTTACCCCACATCCATTTCAACAGTTACGAAAGCACCATCCCTATTCATTATTCTAAGCAGATTCCCCTTATTCTCATTCTTACCCTTTCGCGCTTCTTTCCAGAAGAGCTTCCTATTCCCTTGTGAGTCCCCATTCATCCTCCTTCCAAACTGTTCATTTACCTCTTTTTTTTTTCCTCCTATTGCATCTTTTAAACATTCTTTTTCCACTCATATATAATTCCAAATACCTTTCTTTTGAAACCTCATCATTGGCTTTTACTACATTCAACCAAGCTTCTTTTTTACTTTAAACCGCTTGCTTCACCTTTTTATTCCACCACTCACTGTTAACATTCTTACTTTCTGCATAAGCGCATCCACATTCTTCTTTTGCACTACTAACAACCGCTTCCTTCATTTGCTTCCTAATTTGTTCAGTTTCAACTTGTTCACATTCAACTGATTTACTTGCGAGTGCTCTTAGATACTTATCCTTATTACCTTGTTCACTTAACTTCTCACTCTTAATTCTGCCCACTTCCTTCCTTATCACCTTCCTCTTCATACAAGCCCCCACTAACTTAATTTTGCATAAAACAACACACAGAAAATTTGTTTTTATTTCAAAATCCATATTTCTATCACTCATCGACCGACCCAATCATGAATTATTATTTCGTAAATTAATTTAGTATAACCTGATATTATTCCTTAAAAGCCTTATGTAAATTGTTAATGATAATTTTTAAATTAGATTTCAATCTTTAACGAAACTTCTGAATTTAATATTAATAAATAGTTGAAATTGGAAGAAACTACTTTATATCGCGTGGAAAATATTGATACGCGGCTGAATGATTTAATTTTCATCAAACTACTTCATATAATATACTTTACATCGCATATGATATACTTTACATCGAAAGACAAAGCTATGAAATTGTTTGTGTCAAAGTCTGTGTTGTTTAAAATAGTTACCCATAAGACACTTTATTTTATTTTCCTTTTTAATATTTTCCAATAATTTTTTAATTAATAATGAGAAAAAGTATCAGTAAAATTTTTTATATTATATTATATTAATATTTATTTTCCAACTTCGCTTTACATTAAAGTTATTTTTATCTACTGAATAAGTTAAACTAACAAAAATGCTATTTTGTTAGTGGGGCCATATATTGGTGCGATAATACGAAGGCCGTTTATAATATATATATATATATATATATATATATATATATATATATATATATATATATATATATATATATATATATATATATATATATATATATATATATATATATATATATATATATATATATATATATATATATATATATATATATATATATATATATATATATATATATATATATATATATATATATATATATATATATATATATATATATATATATATATATATATATATATATATATATATATATATATATAAGATATTGACTCCAGGAACGAAAATCAATAAAAAATGTAACGTAATTTCAATGATTTGGGGTTAAATACATTAGTAAATACTGGATTTTCAAATGTAATTTAATTAATATTAACAAAATAAAAAGAAATTGACATATATTTTTTTGTGCTTCACACCTATAGTCTTATAAAAATGAGTAGCTTAGGCCGTGCTTAGGCTATTATTTATTTTAGTTTAAATTTGATGAATGTATACGTAAAGTTTGTAGAAACACCTTGACAGTAATAAATTGATATTTGATATTTTTATATATTTTATGTTTTGATCCGGGGTGGGGCCTTCGGCCCCCCCTCTATATCATCCCCCCCGTCCCCCGCAGAGCGGGGTGCCCCGCTCGCTTGCTCGCGGGTCCGGGGGGGATTTTTTTAAAAATGCCCAAAATTATAATAATAATCAGATATCAAATAATAAAAATAGAGAACTTAGAAAAAATTAAATTCTATTAAATAATAATAATAATAATAATAATAATAATAATAATAATAATAATAATAATAATAATAATAATAATAATAATAATAATAATAATAATAATAATAAAAATCTTTGTTAATTTCTTAAAAATTAAAAATGCAAATAACGCTAATAAATAATAGAAATTGCAGCAATAAAGAAAAGGCCCGAAATTCGTTGTTTTTCTTATCGAAAATTTCCCCCGTATAAACAGAGTCAACATCTTATAAATGTCCTATATATATATATATATATATATATATATTTATATATATATATATATATATATATATATATATATAAATATATATATATATATATATATATATATATATATATATATATATATATATATATATATATATATATATATATATATATAAATATATATATATATATATATATATATATATATATCTTATATATATAAATAATATATATATATATATATATACATCTCATATATACTATATATATATATATACTTTATATAATAATATATATATATATATATATATATATATATATATATATATATATGCATTTCTTACGGAAGTGAATATAACCTGTAATGTGTTTTAATTTGGCGTTATACAGTATGTTGGCAAGAAATAAAATATTATATATTGATGATGTAAAAAATTATATCATTGATGTTTCAATCACAGTGACGTAAAATTTTTCACTCCTGAGGAAGAGACAAAGCGTTGGTGGAAGATTTATGTCTCTTGATATAATTTTTTTTTTCTGTGCATAATGATCCGATAATCCCATTCCTAACCCCCTCACTGATTTAACTTTCAACATATATTTATTTCAATATTTCCTTCACCAACACAGAATCAATCATACTTTTGACTTCGATACCATCTCTACCAACACCATGCAACTATAGTATACTTATGAATACTCTTGTTTAAAGAAAGTATTACTCTCACACACATACCTCTCTCCTCCCAGAAATCAATCACCTTCCTACCATTCATTTTCTCCCGACACCCCAAAATACCTGTTATACCATCCCTTTTTTGATCACCTATCCAACCATTTAGGTCACCCAACACAATCTCAATCTGAAGCTCCTACTCACCCCATTCAAAACATCATTCAGATTATCCCAGAAGATCGCATTCTCTTCATCATTACCCTCATATGGACTATATGTCACAACCACACATGCCTTACCTTTCGAACTTAAATTAAACCATTCAGAATTCTAGTACTCCACACAAAATCTATCATGCTCTGTACTACAAGTCACTCATCAGAATTGCAACTCCTCTCCCCCTTTCATTCCTTTTCACACCAGCACTTGCACATCAAATTTCCCCTTTCTATATACTCGTATATATATATATATATATATATATATATATATTTTTTTTCAGGAATATACATAAATAAACATACACCACATATATGTATATATATATATATATATATATATATATATATATATTTTTTTTCAGGAAAAAATTTATTGTCTATCGGGGTCGGCGTTTGTATTCTAGTTATTGTTATTGTTGTGGCGGTGTTAATGTCAGTTCAAGATAATGGTAAGTTTACAATATTCTTGACTATTTACTACTACTACAACTACTACAACTACTACTACTACTACTACTACTGCTGTTATATGATCAACACTGTTTTAGAACAGATATTAAACCTTATAAATTATGCATAGACTTCCCAATTTTCATGAAATTTAATAAAGGAAGATGATTGAAATATATTTTAAAGATGGAAACTTGTAATATATATATATATATATATATATATATATATATATATATATATATATATATATATAT
Source organism: Trachelipus rathkii (assembly GCA_015478945.1). Taxonomy (NCBI): domain Eukaryota; kingdom Metazoa; phylum Arthropoda; class Malacostraca; order Isopoda; family Trachelipodidae; genus Trachelipus; species Trachelipus rathkii. Next base: position 6,976 of record JABUQX010146461.1, on the reverse strand, counting down.
ATATATATATATATATATATATATATATATATATATATATATAGAAACATAAATATGTATATATATATATATATATATATATATATATATATATATATATATATATATATAAGTTTCATGGCGGAGATAAAATGTTTTTTTTTTTAACTTTTTTTTCCATATAGGCCTATTGTTATTATATGATACGAACAATAAATTTGAGTGCTGATGAGCAGGATAAAAATATTTGAAATACAAAAAAAAGTAATTATTTAATAATATTGTACTTTTTTATGCATCGTACGTTTGGCAACGCCCGGGACAGATATTTAATGTAGTACTAAAATCTTAACAGAAAACAAGAGAAAATCTGTTATAGCAAAGTAGCTTCATGTAGGTTAGGTCGAAATTTACTGCATCGTGATCAATATAATTTAGGTTGCGGTTTACTGCCCTCTAGGTTCAGGTTATGTTATGTTTTGTTATGTTTACACAGAATCTATATATGAAAAAAAAAAAAACAATAAGAGCGTATTTTACTCACAAATATTATTTTTTACGTTACCTTAAATTCTTTCAAGTATTAGCATTAAAATCCCATTTTCTTTCTTATGCAAAATGAATGTTTTTGCTTACTTTATTAAATTTTTAATATTTTCAAATTTCGTATCAGTAATTCTCATCAGCATCTAATTAACTTTCAAGAATAGAAGAAGTTTACTTTTTAACGAAGATAACACTTGTAAAAAAATATCATCCACCATAGTCCTCCAACATTACCCATGTTTGAAATTTGTATTAACTTTATATATATATATATATATATATATATATATATATATATATATATATATATATATATATAGTAGTTACAGTGTAATATTGAAGGGGACTGGAATCCTGGAAAATCCTGGAATCCTGGAAGGATTCCAGGAACCTGGAACTGGAAAGTGACTTCCTGGAAACTGGAAAATGGATTCCTGGAAACTGGAATCCTGGAAAAAAAATTTAAATAATATATATAAATATATATATATATATATTATGGCATATAAGGATATATATATATAAGATATGTATGCTATATATATTTATATATATATATATATATATATATATATATATATATATATATATATATATAAGGTTATATTATATATATATATATATTGTACTATATATATATATATATATATATATATAGTATATAGTGTTATATATATATATATATATATATATATATATATATATATATATATATATATATATATATATATATATATATATATGCTTAGAGAATACGTTCATGCAAGAGAGAATATACACGCACACGCACACTCACACTCACACGCACCCCCGCACCCGCACCCCCGCCTATATATATATATATATATATAGTATAGCAAAGAGTTGTTATTGGTTATTAGTTACAGCAGCAGCATATATATATATATATAGTATATGTTATATATATATATATATATATATATATATTATATATATATTTATATATATATATATATATATATATATATATATATATATATATATATATATATATATATATATATATATATATATATATATATATATATATATATATATACGCGTATACGTACTTAGAAGCACACAAAGATACACGCGTGCGCGCGCATACTTGCGTATGCAATTTTTTTTTAATTTTTCGCGTCGGTCCGCCCCTCGCAGAGACCGCTGCATTCGTACGTCTTCACTGTCCAAGTGCAGGCATCTCACTAAAGTAAAATGATTGTAGAGAGGGAGAGAAGGAGAGAGGGGTTAAAAAGAGGGGAGAAGAGAAGGAGGGTTGTAGAAGGGGAGATATTTACAAAGAAAGAAAATCTAATTATCGTTTAAGCCTAAAGGTGTAAGGTATCAACTGTCAATTATAACGTTAAAGAACAATGGCGTGGGAACCACGATGGAGAGAGACTTGGGGGAAAAAAAAGATTAATTATCTTTTATACAGAGGGGAGAGAGACAAAAGCTTTTGTTACAATTCTTTCTTTAAAACTAATTATCATTTTAAAAGAGGGGGAGTTATAGACAAAGAAACTTTAATTAACATTTAAACCTAAAAGGTTAAGGTGGCATCTGTAAATTATAGCGTTTATACATAGGGTAAGCTAAACAAAGCACCAGATGTTCTTGTAATTGACACCAGTTCTTTGTTCTTGCACTAACAAGAATACAGTTCAACACCTGTTACATGAAGGGGAAGAAACACATCCACATACATACATAGATACATACATATATATAGGAATACTCTCTCTAACTAACTAACTAACTGCATAGTAACGCTTTTTTCAATTCAATTCAATTCAATTCAACTTTATTATCGAAAATACGTTAATGACAATACGTATTGTTAGGAATTAACTAACCAATTCAACTAATTCAATTCAATTAATTCAATTCAACTAACTAATTCAATTCAATTCAATTCAATTCAATTCAATTCAATTCAATTCAATTCAACTAACTAACTAACTAATCCAATTAACTAACTAACCAATTCAATTCAATTCAACTAATTCATAATTCAATTCTAAAAGAACTTCCTACTTGATTGCATTAAGTATTAACGTTGAAAAAGGTGTTAAAACTTATAATCACTAAGGCCTTATATAATGTGATTTTTGTGTAACTTTTATTAAGTGCATAGTAACGCTTTTTTCAATTCAATTCAATTCAATTCAACTTTATTATCGAAAATACGTTAATGACAATACGTATTGTTAGGAATTATTTCTACCTATGCTAAGAACTAATTCACCACCCAATTCAATTCAATTCACCCAATTCACCCAATTCACCCACCACCCAATTACACTAATTCAATTCAATTAATTCAATTCAGTTCGAAATTCTAATTCAATTCAATAATTTCAATCCAATTCAATTCAATTCAATTCAACTCAATTCAATTCAATTCAATTCAATCCAACAATTCAATTCAATTCAATTTCAATTCAATTCAATTCACCCAATTCACTAACTAATTCAATTCAATTCACCAATTCAACTAATTCAACTAATTCAACCCACCAATTAATTCAATTCAATTCAATTAATCTACCAATTAATTCAATTCAATTAATTCACTCACTCCACCAATCTACACCAATTAATTCAATTCAATTAACTAACTACACCACTCACACTCCAATTCAATACCCAATTCAATTCAATTAATTCACCCAATTCAATTCACCAATTCACCACTAATTAATTCACCAATTCAATTCAATTCAATTCAATTCACCACCAATTCAATTCAACTAACTCAACTAACTAACTAACTAACTAACTAACTAACTAACTAACTAACTAACTAACTAACTAACTATAAAGTCAATTTCCGACGTGTCTTGGAATTTCCTAAGGTCGTTCATATTTAATATATACATTTCGTTTTCTATTTATATTTTGTTAAAAGTTAATGTTATTTAATTATTTATTTTAGTTTTTATTTATTTTTATTTTTATTTAAAAAAGAATCTATATATTTTTAAAAACTTTTATTAATTTTTGTTTTTAATTTGCTGGTAAAGTATGTTTATAACGTAAAAATTTGCGTTTTTACATACCCTAAAGCAGTAAATCAGTAAAGCAGTAAATCAGTAAATCAAACTGTCTTCCAGCCACCCTCCTACCCTTCCATGATCTATTGATCTATTGATCTATTGATCTATTGATTCAAGTCATATTTTTATAACATAACACAAAACCTTTATTTATTTTGTTTTGTTTTCTTTAAACATTTTGTTTTTATTAAAATATTTATTCTTCATGTTTATAACTTAAAAAATTTGCATTTTTACATACCCTAAAGCAGTAAATCAGTAAATCAGTTAATCAAACTACCATCCAGCCACCCTCCTACCCTTCCATGATCTATTGATCTATTGACTGATTTGATGCTGAATCTTAGTATAATAATAATATTGCCTGATAATGAGTGAAACAAGCTTATTTAGGCATTTGATAACATGAAACATAACTGCTATAAGCTGTTCCATTATTATAAATTTTTAAAGCATCAAATATATTTACAAGTTTATTAAAAGAAACATTATTTAAAAAAACATATAATGAAATAAATACAGTATACACCACATAAATTAGAACTGATAGGTTGTACAGGAAAACATAACGTCTTAACATATTGAACATTATTATATTTTAAAAAAGATGTTACATAATGATTACTAAACATAAAATCTAAATGCAGAGTCAAGGAAATATACAACATTATTTTTATTCTTATACACGGTTATCCAGTGTCCATTGTTCGAAACATCCCGAGGGAGAAAAAGTGTTGAAGATAAGTCCAGAGTCGGTTTCCAATTTCACAGAACCGAGTAAATTACATGCGAATACACCTAAAAATCTTCTTTCGCTGAAGGCATTTAATATTTCTTCTTCATTCATCTTTAATAATTCAAGATTATATTTCGTACTCTGTCAATCTCGATGATTGACAGATGATTTGAGGATGTTCCAAATACACCAGAACTGAGATTGAGGATGTCAAACTTTGTCCAAATTTGAGACTTAACCCTAATGTTCCTTTTCTTAGGATATTGAGATGATAAGCATTACAAGCTGAAAGATCAGCTGTGAGATCGTACGCATATAAATTACTGTTTTCAGCATAAGTCTTGAGATCAACACCTGTACCGTTATCGCTGCAAGACACAGTATTGGCAATTAAATCGTAAAAAGGTCGTGAACATTGAGAATGTGAGCCTTCGTATATCATCTCATAATCACGACCGTATGGTTGACCATTCACATGCAAACTGATACCTCTAAGTCCGAAATGGGTAAATTTAAAGGCGGACTTTCCGTAGTTTCCAGAATATGCGTCGTGTTCTACAATTCCTATTATTACCTTCAGAGGTAAGCTGCCATTGATGATGTTAGGTATATTAATACTCGATAATCCTTGGGTAAAGTTAAAAATTTTAGTCTCAATTTTCTTGATTGGGTATTTTGCTGTATCGGTCAAAAGAGATTTCTCTATTTCCATATGTTTAAAGGGAGATAATTTCACTTTACGTATATAAAGATAAGCATCCAGTAATTTAAAGATAGGCTTTGGAGCGGTAGTTGTGGCTGTGGCGTTGCTTTGAACATTAAGAGCGAACTGTGGAGTAGATCTAGTTAACCTGATGCGGGTGTCCACTGATGGTAGAATAAGTCTTTCCTGAGAGAATATATCACCGTTTACACGTCCATAATATTCATACGTGTTATTTTTAGATTTAGCTGCGATGTCCCTGTGTTTCTCTACATCTTTTAAATTGTAATATCCACATGATTGTAAATGAGACTCCTTCGCATCTTGAGAATAATTTAGCAAAGTCTCAATATAACTTCGATAAGGGTAACTTGCAGCTGATGCTCCTAGAGATGTTTCATTTAAAAACACCTCAAGTTGATTGAAACATGTATACAGGAAATTTGTCTCGGTGGATACTATGTGGTCGGTTCCTGTGAGATTTGAACCATCTTCGTTTACTAACTTAGTCTTCAGATATAAAAACACATTCGAAGGATCAAGATATATCGTGAAGTGCCAGGTGTTGAATTGAGAGGCATCTGTATTTGTGATGGCGAACAAGGGTTAATGCTAATAAAATTGGATTCACTCACACTGGTTTGTGTAGGGTTCACAGAGAAGAGATCCAATTCGCTCTTACAACAGTCTGGGCTGGAGGGATGGAGGAAATGCATCTTGCTACTACAATCGCTTGACGTATAATGAGGAGAGATATGTTTAAACATTCCTTATATACGAAATAGATGCAGGTTATTATTATTTATGTAAAAAAAAGTTACCACATATCACTGTTATTAGAGAGCAAACACATCAATACATTTTTTCTTCAGTGGTCCTTTCCTATTCCTCTTTACAGGTTTTTTACGTTGACCTACACCTTGACCAGTCATCTTACGTCGCATTTTTCGTTTAACATCATCTAATATCATTTTATCTGAAACATCGGCTAGTCGACGTTTTACAGCTGTCCGTGGATCGATACCGCCCATAATATCCTGGAATATCTATACCGGTCCTCGCCGCTTTTTGTAGCAATATATTTACCTCCTGATTTAAAACAGTGATGGTTTCATTAAAATAACGAAGCAAAAACTGCCTAAACTGATCCCCTCTGCAATTTTGAACTCCCGGAAGACCATTTCTTCCATTATTATTTACCGGAGCTTTTCTTATGTGTACTTTACACACTGCTGTCCCAATTGTGAATGGATATGGATTACCTTCTACGTCTCTTATGTAAATACGTATCGAACTCAGTTGGGACTTACTCAACGGTAAGTAGTGAACATTAGGAAAGCTTATAACTTTACGACCTTTAGGAAAATGAACTACTCTTAGCAAAGAGGCTTTAGTATTCCCTACATACTGATGGTCTATAATATCCGTATAAACATAGGCCATACCAGGATCATGAAACACCTTGAAGGCACATGCCAAAATGTAATGGAATTCTCATGTCATTTTATTATGCCTCTTCCATCATGTTGGTATATAACGTGCTAGATCCCTTAGACATGGTTTTGACACGTTATTTCAATATTGAGCCCTGGGTATGTGAGTGACCACATTTACGAAACCAGGTTGAAGTGCGGAAAATAAATAAACTTCTATATATCTTTCAGGTTCACATGAGTTTGAGATTTTAAAGTGATTAATACAATTGTGGTCTTCGTTAACGGTTTTGTCAACAAGAAACAATAAATTCTTACTAACTGACTTGATTCAATTGTTTGGTTAAGTCTAAGGAACACATCAGTAAAATCGATTTATAGAGACCTGGCTTACAAATATCTTTCAAAGAATATTCTGCCATTGAAGGGCGCACGAAAAACGCGCGAAAGCGTTTCACGATAAATGCGGGAAAACGGCTAAACACCCAAACCGAGGGTACGAAACTGAAGTACAATG
>JABUQX010146460.1:0-20191 GCA_015478945.1 Trachelipus rathkii | reverse complement strand
AATGTGAAAACATTGTTATGTTAGCATATATTTGTTGATCAGTATGATAATCGGACAAGGTTATGATACATTTTTGCTAAATATTAGTGTGTTAGTGTAAATTAACATCGTTATGTTAGAGATATGCTTGAAAAAAGTAAGATTAGGTTACGTTTTGCATACCATGTTAGTTACTTTACTGGTGTTAAGTGTTATGGAATTTTGTTAATGTTAACAGTTTATTCGTGTTTAAGGTGTGATAGGTTTGTCTTTGTACATTATTTTCTTAGTTCATGTAACGATATGTTAGCTTTATTGATGTGGAAACCTTATTATGTTAGAGTATATTCGTTGATCAGTATGATAATTAACCACTGTTGTGATAAATTTTAGTTAATTATTACCATGTTAGTGTAAATTAACATCGTTATGTTAGAGATATGTTTGACAAAGTGTGAATAAGTTACGTTTTTGGTTGTTATGTTAGTTACTTTACTGATGTTAAGTGTGGAACTTTGTTAATGTTAACAGTTTATTCGTGTTTAAGGTGTGATAGGTTTGTCTTTGTACATTATTTTCATAGTTCATGTTACGCCATGTTAGCTTTATTGATGTGAAAACTTTGTTACGTCAGCATATATTGTTTGATCTTTGTATAAAGAACTTGATTTTATGTTATGTTTATCCAAAATGACACTCGAAATGTGACTTGAATCAATAGATCAATAGATCAATAGATCACAGATGGTCAGGAGGGAGGTTGGATAGTGGTTTGATTTAGTGATTTACTGCTTTAGGGTATGTAAAACGTTACAATTTTAGTAAAAAATTTTAACTTAAACAATAGATCAATAGATCAATAGATCAATAGATCAATAGATCATGATTGGTCAGGAGGGTAGGTTGGGTGGCTTGATTTACTGATTTACTGCTTTAGGGTATGTAAAACATGACAATTTTAGTAAAAATTTGACCTTAATCAATAGATCAATAGATCAATAGATCAATAGATCAATAGATCAATAGATCAATAGATCACAGATGGTCAGGAGGGAGGTTGGATAGTGGTTTGATTTAGTGATTTACTGCTTTAGGGTATGTAAAACGTTACAATTTTAGTAAAAAATTTGACTTAAATCAATAGATCAATAGATCAATAGATCAATAGATCATGATTGGACAGGAGGGTGGGTAGATGGTGGTTTGATTTACTGATTTACTGATTTAGGGTATGTAAAACATGACAATTTTAGTAAAAATTTGACCTTAATCAATAGATCAATAGATCAATAGATCAATAGATCAGTAGATCACAACTGGTCAGGAGGGTGGATGGTGGTTTGATTTACTGATTTACTGATTTAGGGTATGTAAAACATGACAATTTTAGTAAAAAATTTGACCTTAATCAATAGATCAATAGATCAATAGATCAATAGATCAATAGATCAATAGATCACAACTGGTCAGGAGGGTAGGTTGGGTGGCTTGATTTACTGATTTACTGCTTTAGGGTATGTAAAAACGTAAATTTGTAAGTTATAAACATAAAAAGAATAAGAAATTTTATTTATTTATTTATTTATTTATTTATTTTTTATTTCTTGATGGTTCTGAAACCATCATTTTCGAAATCTACAGGTTCAATAACATATATAAGGACACCAATATTGTATCATTACACAAATATTTAATAACTCGGCACCGCACCGGAGCCAGCACCGGTGCAGCTGTCAACTCCTACTCCTCTGAGTCAGACTCCTTCTTCATTCTTTCCCTCTTTATTCATCTTTCATCCTTCTTTCTTCCTCCTTCGACCTCTGTTTTCCCACTCTGTGCTCTTTTTTTCAGTCGGGACCCCCTAATGGGGGTCCTAGACACCCTACACAGACTTATAACCATCATATTCGAACTCTACGACTTCGTTAACCTATATAAACACACCAACATTGTTGTTATACGAATGTTTATTAACTCGGCACCGCAGTGGCTCCAGCACCGGTGCTGGAGCCAACTCCTCAGATTCACATATCAAGTATTTCTAGAAACTCAACTCTGAATCTTCTCATCAAATTTCAGCCTATTACGAACACTTTGATTTTTTAATGGGGTCCCCCTTCGGGGACCCAGTGGGACGTAACATCGTCCATGACTAGGGTACCTCCCCATCTACCCTCCAAATTTTAGCCCGATACGATAACCCTAACCCATGTAGATATATATCGAACTCAGAAACTGGATGCGAAGAAGAAACCACGGTGGAAATAATAACAAAAATAATAATAATAATAATAATAAATAATAATAATAATAATAATAATAATAATAATAATAATAATAATAATAATAATAATAATAAAACTTCAGAGGATGAGTCGGAATCGGCGCGCTACGGCACGGTGCGGTGCGGCGGTGCGGTGCGGTGCGGTGCGGTGCGAGACAGTGCAGAGGCTGAACCGACGCTGAAGGACACGCAGAAGGAGACGAAGTCTGTCAGATCCCCTTCGGGGATCACTTCTTCGACGTAATAATAATAATAATGTGTATGTGTATGCGCATGCGCGCGCGCGTAATCAAAAATAATTACGAAATAACATGACATTTCAATTACCTTATCTCAAAAAACATGTGTCCTTATCAGCTACGCTGATAAGGACACTCAGAGAACGTATTCCAAATGTGGTCTTTGAGGTGGCCCTATTACTACATTGTATTAAGGTTTCGAATGAGGCATGTAAGAGGCTGGACTGCAAAACTTTCGGTCAACCTGGACAAAAATTTTTCAAAATCTTTTCTGCCCCCACCCATTGCAAGGAATTGTATATATATATATATATATATATATATATATATATATATATATATATTATATATATATATATATATATATATATATATATATATATATATATATATAAAAAAAGGGGAGAAGAAGTGTATATATATATATATATATATATATATATATATATATATATATATATATATATATATATATATATATATATATATATATATATATATAAAATAAGAGGAATAATAATAATAATAATAATAAAATATCATTTAAAAAAAATTATGAAGACATGTAAGTTCATACAAGATGTTTTGATTTAAGTTGGAGAAAAATAACTAATTGCAATTCAAATTTAATTTATTTGCTTAAAAGGTGTTCGTTGAAACAAAATTTAAACATTAAGATTTTAGATAATTTCACCTGAATTTTTTAGCTATTTTAGGATAGTGCGACTAAATTAATACTAAAAATACGATTGGGGCCTCTACCGATAATAAGCGAACAGAAGAGGAATTTCTCTGATGTGTGTGTGTGTGTGTGTGAGAGAGAGAGAGAGCGAGAGAGAGAGAGAGAGAGAGAGAGAGAGAGAGAGAGAGAGAGAGAGAGAGAGAGAGAGAGAGAGAGAGAGAGAGAGAGAGAGAGACTATTAAAAGCAGTGAGAGAGAATTGTAAAAGTTCTTTTCTTAAGAAAGGGCGTAGATGAAATATCTTATCAAGGAGAGGATATATCAGTGTCTACCCCCATTGATATCTAAACTTTTATTATTTCATAACCTTTGTAAAGTATTAGGAAAGCATTTTTGTGTGATCTTAATGTAAAATAGTTCCTGTCCCAAGGAACAAAAAAAATTTGTCTGGTTTTATCATTCCATTTTTTTTTTTTTTTTAATTATTTTTTTTTTTTTTTTTTTTTTTTTGTTTAACAGTTTCTGTGTTCGAGATGTTAAAGCATTAATAGACCAAACAGCATTTGAAAAGGTGATCTCAACAGCACCGTTATTTTTGTTTTCTGTAAAAATAATAATAATAATAATAATAATAATAATAATAATAATAATAATAATAATAATAATAATAATAATAATAATAATAATAATAATAATAATAATAATAATAATAATAATAATAATAATAATAATAATAATAATAATTTATAATATATATTCAAAATTATTATTATTATTATTATTATTATTATTATCATTATTATTATTATTATTATTATTATTATTATTATTATTATTATTATTATTATTATTATTATTTGCAAATTTTTTCAGTGTAAATAATGCATATTACAGTTACATTATAGCATCGTATAAATATAGTTAATGGATCCCTTCCTGTTTTGCATTTCAGATTCTCATTTGGATAATTTGATTTCATGTGAAAAATTCATTTAATTTTTGCAAAGATAATATTTGGCGCCCACGTGACCTCATTTCAGTTGAATGTGTGGATTTTTCAAGAATTTTCATTATATTTTACTTATTCCATTAATAATCTGACGTATATATTTTTTAATTATTATTTAAAACTCTTCTTTATCTAGATGCAAATGGAGGAGCTTCAATTGAGACTGCTATTATTTTAATCTCTTCCAACGTTCTCATTTTGAAAGCTTTTATAAAACAAAAAATTATATTATGCATTAGTTGCCTACCAAATGTGTGAAATTTAACACATTCAAGCATTAAATCGTACTAGTAATAAAAATTTATTGAGTTAATGAAATTATACACACGTTATTAAGGATGTAAGAGTATCCTGCTCCTGCTCCTGCTCCGGCCGGATATCATTTTCAATATCTGACTTCCAGCTGCATCTTTCTATAAGAAATTGAACATTATATCCTTAAAAATTTGAATATTTAGTTTCATACATCCATTTATTAGAAATAAATAGCAGAGCTGCGGGGCAGGTAAATTATTTTGTTGGCTCCGGCTCCGGCTCCGGCTCCGGCTCCGGCTCCGGCTGCGACTCCGACTCCGACTCCGACTCCAGATCCGACTCCAGCTCTTAGTTATAATTCCTTCTTCATTTGCACACAAATAAATAAATTCTCTAAGATGCAAAATACTTACTTCATAATAAAAATAAATGGTTGTTAGTGACGCCTTAATTTTGACTTACAATTAAAAAATTTGAAAATATTTTATAGAATTTTTTTAAAAAAAATTAAACGAATTATAAATTACTTTTTCCCTACCATTAGAAATAATTCTTCTTTGAGCTATGAACATCCTGAGAATATGAAATTGAATTTTATTCAAATCAGATATTTCTTAAAAATAAAGATACTTCAATAGCATTCTTCTTTAACGGTGCCCTTAGATCCGATTTTTATTATTTTTAAATCCTAAGTGAAGGACTCAACCCTCATTTGAGTGGCATGCAAAACTGTATCTGTCTATGCAGAATTATGCAAAATTTAGGATAGTAAGAGATTGCCCCAATAACTGTTAAATTTGGTTTTCGGTCGATCTAAAGCATTAATATTTTTCTAAATAGTCATTGGGGGTTGAAAGTCTTCTTCTAGCTGATTGCCATCTTTCAATATCTTTTCTGTGTGCTTCAATTGGTTCCATTTTATATCAAATTTGGCTTCTTCATGTTCGTCTAACAAGATACTACAAGAAAGAATTCCTGAAATTAATGAACTTTCGGCCTCCGACCTAGGCTCCTATTCAATAGTGTTATTTATTTTAAGCCCTAATTCACATGAGAATTCATAACTTTTAATTTCAGGCTTTCAGTTCTGAGAAAGATTTTGAATTGTCAATCACCATAAATGGCAAACAAAATTATTTTGCTTTCAATTAACATTCTTTCCTTCATTTCCAGGGAATTTTTTATATCTTTGCTAAATCCTTCCTTTATTTTCAAATCTCTATAAAATTTTCCAGCAATCAGGTCTTCTTGTTAAATTTTCTTTGTTAGGTAAGGATATTTGTGATCGCCGGACCAGCAACCTTTTTTTTTTTTTTTTTTTTTTTTTTTTGCTCAGGTTCTATCCCAAAATAATTTTTTTTTTTTTTTTTTTGCTCAGGTTCTATCCCAAAAATAATTTTTTTTTTTTTTTTTCAGGTTCTATCCCAAAAATAATTTCAGCTCCGAATTCGGTTCCATCTAAAATATTGCGTCTCCCCGGCTCAGGCTGCGGCTCCGACTCACTATGTACTGGATGTATAACTAAGATTTTTCTTTATTTGTGCTGAAAGATCTTTTTAACAATTCATGTAGATTCTAAAATTGAAAATGCTTCTGATATTGAAATTTATGCATCCTTAAATTTTTAGCACACTTGCTTCTGTAATACGTTCCTTATAGCAAATTATGCAAAAGATATTTTATCCTTTAAGCAATGCTCACTTACAATTTTTAAATTAACGAGTTTAAGATTCCCAAAATGTATTGTAAGAAAAAAATTGAGCTCTTCAAGTGAAAGTCTATTTCTTCTAAAGATATAAATGTTGCAAGCTTGGTTAAACATACTCTCATTAAATAAACTAGGTACAGAGGATGAGAGGACTATGAGCATTTTCTTGTAAGGTTAGGAAGATACGATGTTTCTCAAGCTTCTTAAATTTAAGAAACTTTGGGGCTAAATTTGTAAATATATAGAGTAGGTTTGTTATACACATTTATATTGAAAAGGTAGTTTATACAAACATGGAGTCGAGCCATCCAATTAATCTTTCGTTATCATCGTGACAGTTAGGTAAACAAAAGCTTCTGCAGTTTAATTCAGTGATGCTCATTCTAGCGATACACTCTTCAGCAGGCGTCGTCAACCAAGTAGTGGCCTAGCTAGCCTAGCTAGCCTCGGTAATGCCCGGGGCGGAACTTCGAATTGCTGGCCCATATAACAAACTTGATTTATGCTTTGCGATGAGGAAATACGGCTTTCTTCAATCCTCGTACAAGAATTAAACTATTTAAAAATAATCAACAGTTAATTCTCTATGAGAAAGACTGAAATTAAAAGGCTTAACTTCCAACAATTACTTTCATTAAAAAGAAATTTAATAAATATTAATTTACCATACAATGCAAAGCTTCGGAACGATTATACCGTTTTTACGCAGACCAAAAAAGAAAATCAAGAACTCACAGAGAAATCTTTCTAGCAATTCGAGCAGAGAAATCTTTGATAGCGTCATCAAACCTGAACCTGCTGATCATTGTCTGCTCGATTGACAATATAGCCAAATTTGACAACCTAAGCTGAGTCATAGTGGAACGAAGATAATTTTTGACAAGTTTTAACTTCGAAAAGCTTCTTTCACAACTTGCTACACTGATAGCTAGAGTTAAAAACAAGCTCGGCATTATCACAATATTTTGGACCGAAATGTCGAGACTAAACTTCTGGATAAAGCGGAGAAGCTCCAGTGGTCTATCTGCTGCAGACGTTCTCTCTCCACCAAAAATTTTGCCTGATCGATCTCGTCATGGACGCTACCCAAATCACATACATACTTGGGATCTAACAACTTCGAAGGCGTCAGAAACGAAAACTTCTCACTTAAATCCTGAAGCTGATGAAATCTTTCTGGCTTCGTGTGTTGTCTGTCAAGCGTACATTCTGCAATTCGTAAAACAGTACTCAGTGATGGGGCATTAACTAGTTAAATCGATAAAAGTTAATTATCGAAGTTAAATTATCGAACACTTATCGGAAATTATTTACTTTATATTTGTAGCTAAAACTAAAATATCTTTTAAAAAGTTAAAATTAACTTTGTTTCAACAGAAAATCACGCTTGTTCCGCAGGTTCCCGTCATACCGTCCGCCCATCAATTTCGCCTATTTCGGTAGGGTTTACATTAAAGTAACAAGCATGGGGTTAGGTCTAAAGTAAGATTATAAGACTTGTGTCTATAAATTTATTTTGCAATTGTTTTTCACTATCGTTAAATAGAATTCAAATTCTTACATTTCTATTTTAAAAATACGAAATAGACTAGTTATTTTTGGGTAAACTTCAGATTAGGGGCAGATATATACTGAAATGACACTTCAAAAAAACTTAATTGTTATATTGAATCAGCGTAGTATAGCTTATCAAAAAAAAAAAAATTATATATAAGTTAGGGGCTTTAAGTGCCGTTTAGTTTGCATATATATATATGAGTATATATATATATATATATATATATATATATATATATATACATATATATATAGGACCTTAAGCAGTATAGTTAATATATATATATATATATATATATATATATATATATATATATATATATATAAGTTTAAGGCATAAAAAGCTGCCTTTTATGATTTAAAACTAACGATCACCCTAGAGTAGACCGCATACATATCAGCTGGGTCTCTCGGCCTCTAGGCCTGGGCTCAATTGAGCCTCCCAAAAATTTAGAAGTTCAGTGCTTCCACAAGGGAAGGCCCCTAATTTTACTCTGGCCATAAGCTTTATACGCTGATTGCAAATATGTAATTGGTTTTTTCTGTAAGTGTCGTACTTTTCGAGAATTTTTTTTTTTTTACATTATAAGCTTGCACTGATTCCAATATAATTGGTTTGTAAGTGGTCGTACTTTCGAGATATATCTAGCCCCTCCCTAATGCTTACGTTATTCTGAATTAATTTAATCTGAAAAGAAAAGGTGATGAAACTATTACAATAGATTTGGATATACATTAATATAAGGAATCTGAGATTTATAAATATATATATATATATATATATATATATATAGTATGTAAAAGTTACATACTGTAACTTCAATGAATTTCAAAATGGAGAGACAACTGTAGCAAAGAGTGTGCATACAAGGGAAGATTTCAAAGGTGGGAAGCCATCACTGCACGAACACGACACTCCCGTTTCCTGAAAATTATATAAGATATGCTGAGTTGTTATTATGATATATATATATATATAGATATATATATATATAGTAGCAGTATATACATATATATATATATATATATATATATATATATATCTACATCTATAAATATATGATATTATATATATATATATATATATATATATATATATATATATATATATATATATATATATATATATATATGGTTATATATTACAGTTTCACCACCACTCACGTAAGCAGAGTCTCAGGAGGGGGTGTAGCACACCAAAGTTTCATCCGCCAGCGCAAATTACGCAGCACAGACTATATTTTGTTGAGGGAGACAAAGATAAATACAACCACAGAGGAAAGAAGGAAGCACCGCAGCGAACCAGCCTGGAGTTACCAAGATCCACACTAAACGTAGACACAGCACCCCTTGTGCTACGAGGGCGTCGTAAAGGTGTGGTAAGCGAGTGGTAAATTCCCTTGAACACCAGCCGCTGCGGTACCTATAGAAAGAGATAAAGCATACCCACATCGCGCCGCAAAGATAGAGGGTAGAGTGAACTGCACAGACAGTTTATAGCCTTTTTGGGCTTTTGACCCGACCCCAACCAAAGCGGTGTCCAGAGCCCAGAAGGACCCTCGGAGAACAAAAAGTCTCAGCAGTCTAATCAGAACTCCCAGCTTTAGCCGCCCAAAACTTCGTTGGGTAGAGGTTTCCCAAGACATATTTATGTTAAGGCCAAGGATGTTTATATATTGTCAACAGGAGAGACGAGACAGTCGAAAGATAGAAAAGTTAGAAGGTGTTTTAGAGGAGATTTGTAAAGAATTTTTAAAGAATTTCACAAGGTTGAGACGACCTAATCGGAAATTCTATCCAGATCGGGAATGGAATTGGAAAGATTAAGACGAGGCAATTCTAGAAGTAAAGAAGGAGCAGAATTGAAATGAGTTAGAGAAAATGGGTCGAGTCATCGGCATGAGTGGATAGAGTTAGAGATGTGGGGGTGAGAAGATCATTAATGAAAAGTAAGAATAAAGTAGGAGATAAGATAGAACTCTATGAACACCACTATTGACAGAAAGAAGAAGTCGCCTCCATCAACCACAGCCGGATATTGAGTGACGAAAGAAAAAGCCAGACATAAGTAAGCAAAGAAGGAGGAAACCCAAAGGAGGGAGCTTGGAGAGCAACCGGTCAAATGATTTTGATATGTCAAGCGCCACTACGCAAGTCTCCCGTAGTTCCTAAGATGAGCAAATCGGTTAAATAGGGGAAAGTATCGCCAGTATGGAACGCCGAAACGCCGTACTGGTGATCGGAAAGAAGAGAAGGAGAGATTCCAGATGGTCTAAGTGAGAGTTGAGAAGGGTTTCAAAGATTTTTGATAGAATACAAGTGAGAGCTATAGGCGATAGTTAAAGGATCGAGCGGCTTCCTTTTTTTTCGAAATATTGGACATACAGGAAAGGAAAAAGTGCTGGGGTATTGAGACAGAGCAGAATACAGACCCAGAGGCGGGTCACAAGCACATTCTCAAAATTGTGAGGGAATGCTGCCAATTATCTGCAATGTTCATTATAGATCTTGTGAGCCTATGCACCTGCTAGATCAAATGTAATTCAGCGATAGACACCTGAGAGGAGAAGAGGAGGAGGAGGAATGCCAGAATCGTCCAAGGATGAGTTGGGGAGGAAATAGTCGAAGAGATCAATTTCAGTTGAGAGTTAACAGAGTCAATAGATCGAATAAGAGAGGAGTAGATTTGGCTGTTGAGATAAGAGTTTGTTAGTAGGAGATCCACAAGGCATTTATAGCAGTATATATAAGGGAGTATATATATATATATATAAATATATATATATATATATATATATACATATATATATATAAATATATATCCGAATAGATATATATTATAAATAAAGAAAGAGTGTGGTGTAGAGAAAGAGAGTATATATCGATGTGTATATATACATAAATATATAGAGCATGCATAAATATATCTATGTATATAGTATAGATATGTAGTTCTATCTTGCTATATATATATATATATATATATATATATATAAAAAGTACACACATACAGATATATATATATATATATATACATATATATAATATATATATATATATATATATACATATATACATATATATATGATATATATATTAAGGTATGATGGTTATACACAAAGGTCCTATGTGGCAGTTTATTTTAGACTGATCCCAGCCTAATATCACGTTTTTAACCTGTGCTCCGATTTTCTTATGTAATCATTATCGATTATTTCAAACACCTGAAGGCATCAGCATATTCGCAAGAAGTAGAACCTCTGATTACCAAAGGTTACCGCTTCGCCTTCCTGATAGATACGACGCCCATGATCAATAGGTGAGAAGAATCTGGTAAATAGAATAACTCATTGAGGAGTTGCCTGTAGTGTGTTAAATTCGTAAAATGAGAATAAACGAGTGAGTTAATGGAGATTTAACGTTTTAAATGACAGATGGTAGTCGCGTTGCTTACATACGTATAGTAAAGTGAGCAAAGGCTGTAGAAGACCGGCTGGGGGACAGAAAAGGGGATTGAGCTAAGCAAGAATGTCTGAAAGAAAGCAAATCAGAGCTCATTGGAGATAGAAGAAAGGCAAACATATAGGAGTTCTAGTGAGGCTGTGGCCGAGTCGTGGAGCCTGAGCCGGAGCCTGCGAGTCGGGGAGTCGGTTTTAGCGAGAGTGAAGTCGACGTGAGTCGGGCCGGAGCTGAGTCGGAGTCCAGAGAGCCTATTTCCACAGCCTGGCACGAAAAGGGTGAGTCGGAGTCGGTACCCTTGAAGAGGGGTGGATAGACTGTGGAGTTCTGAGTCGCGTAATTTTCTGGACAAAGCCTGGAGTCGGAGTCTGAGTTGGAGTCAGTTTTGAAGAGGGTGGAGTTGGAGTCGGAGAGTCGGTAGTTTTCCAACCTGTGTGAGGGGGTATTGTTGTGGTCAGCTCCAACCATGAACCCCGCCAGTTGTCACCCCGTGATTTTTCTGAATACGAGCTCAGGCCCTAAGAGTATTAGACGCCAGAAGTGGGCTTTCTTCGACTCATGTCATGTTATTTTACCACCATGTGCGCTGCGCACCTCACCCCAACCTAAAGACTATACATATATATATATATATATATATAGATATATATATATATAGTATATATATATATATATATATATATATATATATATATATGGGCTAAAACCCCATGATTAGAGTAATTATGTAAGTCATTGCCATGCAATATTACAAAGGGTAATTTTTTTCAATCTTGTGAGACTACTTTACAATCCTCATGGTACAGACTTCTCCCAGAACCCATTGTAACTCAAGGGGGTATCATAGCGTTCCTCTCTCCCCCATTGTGGGAGGGATGCCTGGGCAAAATGAGAGGGTGGAGAAGTGAGGCGAGGCTGCCCGGGTTTCTGTCTCGGGGGTTATTGTAGTATACTGAGAGTGATTAGAATAGGGTCAAAGCTATTTATAATTAAATACACTAAGGATTTATAGGAAGTGCTACATTACCTTATTATAGGTAAAGACATTTACCCCTGCCACCCACTGCTGCAGGGGACAAGAGCGAAACTTGTCCACTAACCCATTAGCCCAGAGTGACTCCTCGAAAGCATCGACCTCTACTTAGTGCCAAATTATAAATTTCTGTAAATTAATAAAAAAAAAAAAAAAAAAATGCCGTCATCTGTGATATAGATGCTAAATCAGTTCGAGAGATCTATAAATAATCAAGTGATTGAGTTAATCTAATTGCAACGTGAAGAATTATACCCTTCTATAAGTCTAAAATAGAAGGAAGAAAGCCGTTGAAAAATTAAAACGAAGAAAATTCGTTAGCGTCCAAGATTTGGTGAAATTGGAACCCTAAAATTCAAACATTAGGGCTTGACTCGGAAACGACTCAACAAAATATTCAGAGAGTCAGGAACTTGTAGAGTCGATAACGATGGTGAGTACGAAAAAATTGAGTCAAAAAGCTCAAACAAAGGCCTCCTCACGATCAAGAAAGGGAAAGACTCCTTCTCCTCAACTCCCACCACCCCAAAGGGAGGAGACTGCGCCATCTGGTTTTACCTCCGAAAGTGAGCCTGATGCGACGCCCAAAAGTGCCCGCCAAAATGGGAGGTCAAAGCGTTCTGAATACCGATCGCCTATAAATACTTATAATCAATTAAGTTCCAATCAACTGCCCATCTTCGATCTTACGATGTAATTAACTGGCTGAGTGCAACCACAGCCATCTTTAAATTGAATCATATTGACGAGCCCCATGAGCGTGTTCGCTTATTGGCACCGATACTTCCCACAACTTTGGTATCTAAATTAAAATTCCCGCTTCAAGAAGATGCATATAGAATCCTTCTTGAAGACATAGAGAAAATGTACCTCCAAATAGAATACGTGACGTCTTTAAACAAGGCATACAGCCAGATGAGTTGCCAAGCGAATATTTAAACCGCGTCAAAAATGTCCTTGGGAACAAAAGTTTCGAAGTCCTCTTAGAACACAACCCGAAATTTGCCGTAGACCTGTTCTTAGAACAAATGCCTGTAAACATCCAGATGTCAGTATATTCCCTCGCTGAAGAAAACGAATGACTAAAGTGGCGGACGATCTTTATAAAAATTTCGTTCGCAAAGATGGAAGAAACCAACCTCAAAGTTTCGATCAGTCGTGGGCTTCGGTAAACGCTGTGCGTCCGCACACAAGTCGTCATGAAATCGAATCTGCTGGCCCAAAGAACATCGCGCCAAACCCGGTGCACACACCTAACGCCACTCCACCCAGCGACAGCCATCTTTCCACCCAGCTGGCACAGCTGGCGAACACTCCTGGCCGACACTGTACAACAGCTGCTTCAAGGTCAGACACAAACAGCTGAGAAAGGTAATATGAGACGCGAAAGGAGCCAGTCTAGACAGACGCGCTCAGCTGATAGTTATGGATATACCAGCACTTTCAACAATGCAGTGAATCACCTCTGTTATTACCATTCTAGATACTTATATCTTGTAGTGGTAACAGATCCACCACCTCACAAAATGCGGAAAACTAGAATCCCGATTGCTCACCACACAACCTCAATATAGCAGTCGGGAAAAATCAGTTCAAAGAAAAAAAGTTTCCTTTCATCCTCAAATAAAAATCATCAACAATCCTCGCCAAGTTGATAATAAGAACAATGAAATAAACATAATAAATCATAGTTCGATATACCTTCAAAAAAAACTGAAAACAAAAACCGATTACTAGCAAATAGATAAATAAAGAGGTCAAAACAATAATATTAATTCTGCACTCCTATCACACACACACATTCACTACCACACACACACACACACACACACAATAATAACAGAATAATAATAAATAATAATAATAACACACACACACACACAATAATAATAATAATAATAACACACACACACACACACACACAGTACACACAAATAATCACACACACACACACACACACACACACACACACACACATGAATAATAATAATAATAATACAGACAATAATATTCCACCAAAACAATGAATATAGTGACCATACAATTGAAAGAAAGAGCAAATCCAGTCTTAATGATAAAAAAGACAGGGCTCCTCAAAGCCTCGAACCAACCGCTTGTATCGAAATTTCTGAAATTTCAAAAAATGTTCAAAATGACAGTACTCGAGTGAATTGTGATAAAATAAATGATAATTATGTGAATAGACTACCGTCATTGGTTGTGAGGGAAATGCATGCGTCCCAGATTAATAAAGCCTATCAGAGTTCAAGTGGTAAGAATAGTTGAAATCCTGACTACGTTATAATCATAATTATTTTAGAATCATAATTTAAAATAAGGAATAACTAAACATTGATAATTTTTCAATGATATTAGGTTTTGTTTCCAAACAACACTGAAAACAGATTTGTCAGTAGTATTCCATGTTTAAATATATGCCAAGTACAAATACCTTTAGTTTCCCTTCTTATCAGGTTCATGACCGTATTAATGGAGTAAATTATATAATCGATTCCGGGGCTTCAAAAAGTCTTATGGCAGTAGGGGCTCGTGCAAATCACAGTCCACCTGTCGGGTTTATGTATGCGGCAAACAATTCAAAAATCGCTATTTATAATGTTAAAAATGTTGTAATTGACATAGGTCTTGGTAGGAATTATGTAGAGACATTTTATATTGCCGACATCAAAATGAACATTTTAGGCTTATCCTTTTTTCTTTTAATGAAATTTTATTGCGATATAAAGGTTTATTTTTGAACCCATATTTGCCGGAAAATCATCACATCAAAATAAGACAGATGCAAATATGGGAGGAAATTTTTGAAAAATATAAAAATAATAAAAATCATAGAATGAGCACAGCGTTGATAAGTGAGGGCGGTCAAGTAACTACTGACGAAGAAACCGCCTTCATCCCTGAAAAAGTATTAATCGAGCTGGCAAATACCTATCCCTATAAAGTGAATGCTCCCATCTCTCTCAGACCTAGAAAAATTCCTCACAAGCTTTACTCACAAACCAGAGCGGGAATTTACAATCTTGTGGCCACAGTGCTAAACGACCCCCAGGTCCTCCCAGCCAAGTGTCCCAGAAAAGCCTGAGGGCGTGAGACTATATCTGGACTCGTATAGCTGAACAACATAGCTCCAAGCCACACCTTGAGATGTTTACCTGAAAGCCAGGCTCTTCAGCAAGCTAGACCCAATCAATTGTTCTTATTCCTACCAAAATCTGCCCATGGGTTTCGTCTCCTCTCCGTTTATTTTCCAAGCCTTCATTGATACTCTATTACAAGGGATCCCGAACACTCACGCTTATATGGATGATGTTCTCATACACTCAGAAACTGAAGAAGAACACCTGATCCTCCTTGAAAGGGTACTGAAGAGGTTACAATACTTTAACATTAGTGTCAACCTCAGTAAATGTCAAATAGGGAAAAATGAAATTGACTACCTCGGCAACACTATAGACAAAGATGGAATTAGGCCAAACGGTGATAAAATAAAGGAAATAATAGACACTCCAAAACCCAAAACTATCAAAGAGTTAAGAAGTTATCTTGGAAAAGTGGGCTTCTATCGTTCTACTGTAGCTATGTTCTCAAATATTACTGCGCCCCTCTATCATTATCTGAAGGGAAAACCGTATGGGAACCGGAAAATCAATTGGGACCCCTCAGGGGAAAAAGCTTTTAGAGATAGCAAAGAGGCTATAAGAAACGCCAATACTCTAACTTACCCTAGCCCCTCTAGTCCCTTTGACATCATCATCCACTCCACAGGTACCGCCGCTGCCGCCGTCATTTTATCCACTCCTGACGGAGAAAGAACCCCCATCGCATTTTATAGTGTCATTTTATCAGCCGCGGAGCAGACATATGATTGTGTGGGAAAATTATTAGTGCTTTTAACTAAACTCCTGAAAAAATATGGTTATCTTCTCTCTAATCGACCTATCAAAATATTAACTCAATCTCGTGAACTCATTCATAGATACAACAAAAGCAATGATAATAAGAATTATAATTTACGAGAGATTAGAAGCTTGAACCTCTTGTCGGCATATCAGGTGTCATGGGGTTTAATTACAAAAAAAAACAATCCACTATGTGAATACCTATTGCTAAACAACATTGATAACGAAGACGAAATCACTAACAGTGCAATTGATCATTGCAAATTACATGGAAAGGGGGAGGAGCTAGCGAAGCCACGCCTCCCGAGCTCGGTGATTGGCTTAGCCACCCCTACGCCAGCCAATCAGGCCGAGGCTGAAACAATAACAAAACATCAGGTGATAAGTCTTTCAAATACTCCTAATTACTATGAGACACCTTCACCTGGGTTAAAGAGAAAATACGCTGAAACCACAAGGAGTGTGGCGCGTGACCAGATCGTAAATTCCGAGAAAGGCAAAAATGAATGGGATTTAAATGACCATAGAACACATTCTTTAAATATCTCCCATGGGAAAATTCCAGACGCAGTAACGAGAGGGTTGAACATAGATGAAAGAAGAGAATTAGAGAAAGAGAAATTAGATAAATTTAATAAAGAAGTAACGGAATTAAAAGTAGATGAATTAAGAGATATTTTACCAGAAAAGACACAAATCAATTTGATTAGAGGTTGCAACGCACATTTGATTAAACGATTTAGAAAGGAAATTGACTATTTAGAGATAAGCGGAGACCAAAGTGATGATCCATTTATAAAATCCCTACTAGGAGGTAATGATAAGAGCTCATTAATCATTAAAAAACAAGACTTTTGGTTCAAGAAGAAAAAGATTTCTTTATATGTTGATATATCATTAAACTATTCACGAGTTATCATTCCAAGCACCCAAGTTGCCGCCCTCATCAGAATGATCCACTTGCAGGGACACCTCGGTATAAACCGTTGTCTCACTGTGTGTTAAAAAGGTGACTTTGTGTTTGAAAACACATCGGTTAAAGAGGTGGTCCTGTATGTTCTCAATAGTGTCTAAGCATTGACGGGAACATTCGGCAAATACAGAGTAGCTACTAATCCACGTCGATATTAAAGTTCTGTCCGGTAGCTACAAGCATTTAATCCCTTATCGCTACTCACTATGTATGGGCTTTTCCCGCTCATGAATTCAAAAAGAGACAATCGTTCAAACTTTGAACCAGCTTACTGTGAATTCCCAGCATTGTTTCAGATAATGGGAGCGAACTTACTTGGAAGTGTGTGCAAGCTTATTAGGATATTTCACTCCAATTACGAGTACGTACAACGTCGGCAGAAAATGTAATGCCCAAAATGATCATTAATACATTAGGCGCTGGTTATTTGAACCAACCATGAAAAACACAAGAAGATTTCCGTTCGTCTTATTTACTAAGGTTCGCCCCCATATATCACAGAGGGGGAATGGTCTCAAGCAAAGCTGGTACACAGAATATAAACATTCGACGGTCCATCAGCACTACCGGGCCACCAGCGTGACAAAATCATTATGATATTACATTGAAAGACAACAGAATTAAATTCTTAGCTTTTCCAACAAATTTGAGAAATCGCAATATTTTTCCGAGAAAGGAAAGAGGCTGATTTCACTTGAAGAGTCAACAATACAAGTCGGAGCTCGTAGCAGACGGCCCCCATCGTGTGGTAAAAATTACCAACAGCAATGCCCACATCATTAAGGACAATAAAGTCGTCGTAGAAAGCTTAAGAAATGTTAAAATATTTACTCAATCCTTCAGTCCGAAAGAAAAACTCGGAATGAGAAGAAAATAGAGGAAGGAAATGAGGAACAAATGTGAGTATCTCTTGAGAAAAATAAGAGACAGAGACGATGATGTGGAAACTAATACGTGTACAAATTCGATTGCTAAAGTGTATTATTACCCATATATTGTAGTTCTTTCTTCAACTTTCCTATATCACATGTATCCATCTAAAGGAGTGTTCGTAGGAACCTTTGGATATAATCAAAATCTCAAGCCTCACTTCAGATTTTGAACCAAATGTTCCTGTCAAACAGCCAGAGGTCACCACAAATACATGGGCTAAACCCCATGATTAGAGTAATTATGTAAGTCATTAAGCATGCATGACACAAAGGGTGACCCCATTGGGAGGGATGCCTAAATGAGAGGGGAGAAGTGGAGGGCGAGGCCGCCCGAAGCTTCCCTGTCTCGTGGTTATTTTAGCGGAACTCTCGCCCTGAGAGGATTAGCTTAGAATAGGGTCAGTGCCATTTATAATTAAGTAGTGATTACGTTATTATATATAGTTAATCTCTACGATTTAAAGGTGCTTACATTACCTATTATTCATTGTGTAAAGACATTTCCTGTAATTCTCGTTTACTGATTTAAATAAAGAAATAATTAGATACATCTCTCATTTGAAGATTCATAGGGCCATAATTAAGATTTAAAGGGGACAAGAGCTATCTTTGTCCATATAGAGAGTATATATATATATATATATATATATATATATATATATATATATATTGTTATATATATAGTGTTATATATATATATATATATATATATATATATATATATATATATATATATATATATATATATATATAGTATATATATATATATATATATATATATATATATATATATAGTAAATATAAGAATACAGTTGGTTATATATATAAATATATATATATATATATATATATATATATATATATATATATATATATATATATATATATATATATATATATATATATACCTCCAGCAATCACGCACCCTTTCTTTTTAATACTTTTAAAACTATGGTAATGGATTATGCTGCACGGTAGAAACCAAAGGAGGCTACTTCCTTTCTCACCCACCCCTCATGTCATTACCTCAAGTTGGTGGTGCCCTTTAGTAATAATGGTTGTTGTCGCACAGAGTTGATTACCTTTCTTGAACACTGTTCAGCTTCATCATTAATTCACGTACGCTGGCGATTTACATCCTAATTTTAACTTTGTTGAATACCAACTCTCTCCCCCTAGACCCAATCTCTTATTGTTAACCTAACCTCAGT
The DNA here is from genome assembly GCA_015478945.1 of Trachelipus rathkii. NCBI lineage: Eukaryota > Metazoa > Arthropoda > Malacostraca > Isopoda > Trachelipodidae > Trachelipus > Trachelipus rathkii. The sequence goes on along the minus strand of JABUQX010146460.1, from coordinate 951 downwards.
TGCATGAAGATGGACAAGGCACGAGAGTTTTTTTTATGACTTCCAATCATTCTCCTTGAGCTGTTAACTCTTTCCACCTTTGTATAGTTCTTACGATTGTCTAATCTCCGTAACCTCTTCAATGGATCATTCTAAGGAACTGCGATCATTTTCGAAGAGGAAACTTTTTTTGACACATTCGTGCTGTCAATGTTCGGTCGAACTTGTCATTTATTTCCATAAGCATTTTTACTGCTTTGATGGGAAAACTCTTTCATAGCAGAGGTGATGCTCTCTGGAATGGAGTACACTATGTTTTATAAAAACTAAAACTAAAACCTTATAAACCTTGGTTTACCTCTTCTTGCTTTCGTCCTATGATATATATAAGATAGGTTATTGGGAACCGACCGACTGGGAGACCTAATAAAAGATGATTGAGTCAGTAAAGATGAGTGTATGAGAAAAGAAGAATGGAGCGGCGTGGTTTTAAGAGGGGCTAGCTGTCGACCCAGGACATCGCCAACACTGGAACGATATGGACCAGCTGCGAGCGCCACAGCGTGGCCTGTACGGCGGCATGCCAAGTTGCGGCTATCATCAGCTACCAGCCAGTGGTTTTTCTTAAATATTGTTTTTATGCCAGCGCACTCACCCCGCCTCTGGAAGGCAAGAAAGAAATGACGATATATATATATATATATAGTATATATATATATATATATATATATATAAGGTTAATATATATATAATATATATATATATATATAGTAGAAAGATATATATATATATATATATATGTTATATATATATATATATATATATATATATATATATACATATATATAGAATATATATATATATATATATATATATATACTGCATATATAGAAGGTAATGAAACAGAAAGCGTTTCAATGATAAATGCAGTTGGTTAAACACCCAATTGATTATCCGAATCGAAGTATACCG
>JABUQX010146459.1:0-40000 GCA_015478945.1 Trachelipus rathkii | reverse complement strand
AATAATGTCATTTATTTGACCAACTTTCGCAAAAAAATAAGAGAATATTGTTATCAAATTTGCAAAAATAGATCGTTTCTATAATGTCAACTCATGCTGAGCACGAGTGTAGGAATGTCTTCTGATATATATATATATATATATATATATATAGTTATATATATATATATATATATATATATATATATATATATATATATATATATATATATATATTAGAGTATATATATATATATATATATATATATAAATATATCACAGTATATTTCTTTTATATATATATATATATATATATATATATATATATATATATATATATATATATGCTATATATATATATATATATATATATATATTATATATATATATATATATATATATTATATAGTATATATATATAAGAGAAGAAAGATATATAATATATATATATATATATATATATTCACGCCTTTTTTGAATATCTCATCTTTACTACTTCCTCTCACGACTGTTATATCTTCTCATCCAAATACTAAGGTCCTCTATTTGGGGGATTTAATGTACAACACTGAATGGTTGGGTCCTCACACTGATGTAGGTGGGGAGGAGGCCGAATCATTCAGCATTCTCAACGATCTGGAGCAACTATTTAAAGAACCCACACACATTCCGGATCGTCCCAACCAATTCTTGAACACTCTTGACCTATGTTTCACCACTAGTCCTTCTCTCTATAAATACACCACCTTCGCTCCTATTGGTAAATCTGACCACAACCTTATATCTCTTAATTTTAATACTTTCTCTCCAACAGCTCCATCCTGCTCTATGCGTTTTTTCTGGCACTTTCATCGGGTTGATTGGGGGACCTTGCGTCGCTTCTACGCTAACTATAATTGGAATGACTGCTTTGACTCTGATCACGCTTCGGCTTCTGCCACTAAGGTGGGAGCTCGTAATCGTTGACGGGATGAGCAGGTTCATTCCTTCTTCGACTAAATCTTTCTCCTCATAATCCATGGTTCGATCGTGCTTGTTCTCTGGACATTCAGGCTAGAGACAGTGCGTATCGGGAATGGAAAAATTCTCGTTCTCCTATCACTCTTGCTAATTTTCATTCAGCTAGAAATCGTTGCAGGGATACTCTTCGACGAGCAAAGCGGGCTTTCATCAAAGGAAAGTGCGCTAACCTTCCTAGGCTCTCCTACTGAAAAATCTTTCTGGCCTCTTGCCAAAAACATCTCTAACAACTTCTGTAAATCTGGCATTCCTCTTCCTCCTCCTCCTCTCGGGTGTAATATGCCTTTGCCTGTGATTACATTTGATCGAGTGCATGGACTCCTGAAATCTATGAACGTTAGGAAGGCGGGTGGCTTGATGGCATTCCTCGTGTTTTGAGGGGAGTGTGGTCTAAAAGCTGGCCCCTCCTCGTTCAACTATTTTCTCTATGTCTCAATACTAACACTTTCCCTCAGTGTTGGAAGCACGCACATGTCCAGCCGGTTCCGAAAAAGGAAGCCGCTCTGATCCTTCTAGCTATCGCTCTATAGCTCTCACTTGTATTCTATCTAAGATCTTTGAAACCCTTCTCAACTCCCATTTCTTAGATCATCTGGAATCTCATTCACTTCTCTCCGATCGCCAGTACGGCTTTCGGCTCTCGAGGTCTACTGGCGATATACTTTCCTATCTTACTGATTTATGGTTTTCCGCCCTTAGGAACTACGTGGAGAGACTTGCGTGGTGGCGTTTGACATATCCAAAGCATTTGACCGGGTATGGCGCGGTCACTGCTCTCCAAGCTCCCTTCCTTGGGTTTCCTCCTTCTCTTTATTACTTATGTCTACCTTCTTCAAATCGCTCAATATCGGCTGCTGTTGACGGGGCAGGGACTTCTTCTTTTTCTGTCAATTGCAGTGTTCCTCAAGGTGCTGTTCTATTCTACTATATTCTTAGTTTTCATTAATGATCTTCTCACTGTGCTCATCTAACTCTTTCCATTGTATGCCGATGACTCGACCCTTCATTCTTCAACTCATTTCAATTCTGCTCCCCTTTTTCTTTTGCTTCTGGAATTGCCTCTCGTCTTAATCTTCCGATTCTTTCTCGCTGATCTGGATAGAATTTCAGGATGGGGTCGTCTCAAACTTGTGAAATTCAATTTTAAAAACTCAACTTACAAATTCCTCTCTAAAACACCTTCCAACTTTCCCTATCTCTTTCACGGTTCTCTCGTCTCTCCTGTTGACAAATAACATCCTTGGCCTTAGCATAAACAAAAAAAAATTTCTTGGAAATTCACACACAACGGTTGCTAGGGCGCCTCAAAGAAGGTGGAAGTTCTTAGTTTAGAGTGCGAGACTTTTTTTCCTCTTCTCAGTTACTCCAGCTATACAAGGGCCTCGTCCGCCCTTGTATGGAGTACTGCTCTTCATTTATATCTGGGGGCTCTGGTTTCACCTGGCTTTTGGACAGGGTCGAGTCAAAGGCCAAAAGACTTATAAACTGTTCTGTACTTTCCTCTTCACTTGACCCTCTATCTTTGCGGCGCGATGTTAGGTACCACAGCGTCAGGTGCTCGAGGGAACTTGTCACTCGCGTACCACCACCTTTACGACGCCCTCGTAGTACAAGGGGTGCTGTGGGTCTGCGCATGAGTTTTGTGTGGATATTGGTAACTCCAGGTTAGTTCGTTGTGGTGCTTCTTCCTACCACACCTCTGTTCTGTAGAATTTTCTTCCATCTTCTTGTTTCCTGTTGAATTTAATCTCCCTCACTTCAAAGCCTGCATCTGTGCTCATCTGGGTGTAATTTGCGTTAGTTGGTGAACTTCTGAGGCGTGCAACACCCCCTCAAAAAGGGCTCTGTCCACGTAGAGTGGCGGTGACAACTATAAAAATATATATATCAGTATATATATAGTTAATATATATATATATATATATATATATATATATAAGTTGTTGTTGTTATATATATATATATATATATATATATATATATATATATATATATATATATATATATATATATATATATATATATATACCGTATATATATATATATATATATATATATATGTTATTAATATATATAGAATATATATATATATATATATATATATATATATATATATATATATATATATATATATATATATATATATATATATATATATATATATATATATATATATATATATATATATATATATATATATATATATATATATATATTTATATATATATATATATATTTATATATGTTATATAGTTATATATATATAGTTATATATATATATATATATATATATATATATATATATATATATATATATAAGTATATATATATATATATATATATATATATATATATATTACAATTGAATTTATTTATAAAATATTTTCACAACGCAATTACAATTTTCTTTAATTAAACGATAATAAATGTCGATCGAAATTATTGAACTGCTTTAAGGTATTTAAAAATGCAAAATTTTTACAAATTATTTTATATAATGCCACATATTTGTCCACAAATGTTCTAATTTCCCGCTCCGAACTTCAGGATACCCGAGATTCGTCAAATGTCCGAATGTGTGTAGAGTGCACTCGCCTTGCGAGGAAAAAACAAATGCAAAACGCAAAGATTCGAGGGCTCGACGAACTCCGCATGTGTGTAGCCGGCTTTAGCTAGGCATTGCCTGCTCTCGGAAGTCATCAAAATTTGTTGTTTTCAGATTATGAGCGATTATTTCTGATTTGACGTTATTACCTTTCATAATCTGGTTTTCAAAAACGTTATAACTTATAATTTCACAAATTATGAGTCATAATTTGTTCACAGGGACGCACCCAATATTTAAATTTTTTAGCTGACTAAAATAATAATAATATGTGTGGATTAAAATGCCCTTTTTTTTTTTAATCTCTAAAACTTATTTTTCCCACAACTCTTATTTTTTTTTTCTTTCTTTTAAATGACTTATTATTAATGTTTTTTTGTATTTTGTATTTTGTTTTAAGTTAATGTTGAAGCAGAAGGCGCCTTACCACATGCAAAACTTAATATGAGGCAGAGCTACTTTTCAAAGTCCAGAAATTTTGATACGAAAACATCAACAATGTATAGTGGTCCTGCTTCAGCTTTGCTTAATAAAAATATTAAAAATGACAATAATGATTGCAAAAATCTTTTTGAGAATGAAATTTCCCTTTGCGATACTGAGAAGTGTAACAATACTGATAAAGCATTCACGTGCTCTTATTGTGCAAAAAAGTTTGTTCGTAAATGTGATTTAAAGTGTCACATTCGAAACCACACTGATGAAAAACGATTTGAATGTTCTCACTGTGATAAAAGTTTTAATCAGAAATGTAATTTAAAAAAGCACATTCGAACTCACACTGGTGAAAAACCATTTAAGTGTTCTTACTGTGATACAAGTTTTAATCGTAAACATAGTTTAGAAAGACACATTCGAATCCATACGGGTGAAAGACCATTTAAGTGTTCTTACTGTGATAAAAGTTTTAACCGTAAATATAATTTAGAAACCCACATTCGAATCCACACGGGTGAAAAACCATTTGAGTGTTCTTACTGTGATAAAAGTTTTAATCAAAAAAAAAATTTAATAGCTCACCTTCGAACCCACACGGGTGAAAAACCATTTAAGTGTTCTTACTGTGAGAAAAGTTTCAGTCGTAAAAGTAGTTTAAAAGTTCACCTTCGAACCCACACTGGTGAAAAGCCATTTAGGTGTTCTTACTGTGAGAAAAGTTTTAATGGCAAACAGGATTTAGAATCCCACATTCGAACCCACATGGGTGAAAAAACATTTAAGTGTTCTTACTGTGATAAAAGTTTTAATCATAAATGTAATTTAAGAGTTCACCTTCGAACCCACACAGGTGAAGCTTCAACTTCACAGAAAACATAAAAACATTTGAATCTTTATTAAAGATTAGTGTTAAAAATGAACATTGATTGTTACGACAGTCCTGAAATTATTTTAAAAATATGAATTATTATAAATTTACTGTATTTAGAATTAAGTAATACTTTATATTAGTAGTCTGGTAGATAGTAGGTGGCAGTAGTAGGCTTAGGAGACTGAAGCTTTAGTCTAGATATTTAAATAAAGGCCTAGATGTGTTAAATGGATGCGTTTATTGTATTAAGAGGTTTTGTTTTTCTTATGTTTATGAAGCAGGAAAATTATTTCTAAAAAAAAAATGTTTTTCAATTTTTATTGTTTATTTTTCAGTTATTTTGTACATGTTTCCAGTTTGACTCTTTTAAATAGTTTTAATTTGTTTTTACTTAATTTTTATATTTCACGTGTTTATTATTCTAAACCCTTAAAATATTATTATTTTTTATAATGCAAAGAGAATTAAGATTTAGGTATGTATATTTTTTATGCAATTTATTGAATTTATATTTTTTATACGGTACTTAGTTTATACGTGGACTTAAACTGAGAGTAATAAATGATTTGTACCGTTTTAGAGTTTGATTCTTCCTAATGATAAAGCTATCCACAGCAACTTAATTTGGTTTTATTTTTTCTTGTTTATCATTGAACTGTCTTCTTAATTTGGCTTTACTATAAAGCCGAGCTGTGGAAACGGTTTGGACCTATACTCAAATCTTCGACAGCTAAAATAGTCTTCATTTTTCAATAAAATCTGTCTACTATTTTTCTCATGTTTGAATGTATCGACGGATTGGCAATTGTAATAGTACTTTAATTCAATGATGTAATTTTCGGACCATCTTGTGTGTGTGCGCGCGCGCGTTCTTTTTTCTCAAGGCAAAATTGCCCAAAAATTTGAACAAATATAATATGGGTTCGTATATAGGAATAGTCTATTTTTATTAAAAAAAAATATTTTTTAGTATTTATGGTAAAGTCTAGAACGAAAATGCCTAATAATTTTTTATAAAAAAATTATTTAATTACTTTGTTCGAAAAGGCGATAAAGAGGAGGATGGCATTAATACTTCATGTGTTTATTATTCTAAACCCTTAATATATTATTCTTTTTATATATAATGCAAAGAGGAATTATAATCTAAGTATGTATATATATCTATATTTTTATGCAATTTATTGAATTTATATTTTTCATATGTTACTTAGTTTATACGTGGACTTAAACTGAGAGTAATAAATGATTTGTACCGTTTTAGAGTTTGATTCTTCCTAATGATAAAGCTATCCACAGCAACTTAATTTGGTTTTATTTTTTCTTGTTTATCATTGAACTGTCTTCTTAATTTGGCTTTACTATAAAGCCGAGCTGTGGAAACGGTTTGGACCTATACTCAAATCTTCGACAGGTAAAATAGTCTTCATTTTTCAATAAAATCTGTCGACCATTTTTCTCATGTGTTCGAATGTATCGACGGATTGGCCATTGTAATAAAAAGTGGTAGCATTGTATAGCTATAGATATTATTAAAATTATAGTACTTCAACTCGATGCTATAATTTTTGGACCATCTTGTGTATGTGCGCAGACTTTCTCGCGGCAAAATTTGCCTCCAAAATATTAAACAAATATTGCTTCGTATATAGCAAAAGTATATTTCTATAACAACAAATATTTTTAGTATTTATCGTGGTAAAAGTTTAGGAAGAAAATGCCTAATATTTTTTATGAAAATTATGGTATTTGTTCGAAAGGGCCATAAAGAGGAGGTTGGCATTAAAGGATACGAGATATTTATTTGTATAAACTAATCACAACAGTTCAAAGTAGCCAAAATGAAGTGACTTAATTTCGGAAAAAAAGCCGTTGGAAATTTTGAAGAGCATATCCTCAGTTCGTCGGATAAATTTCCTATCTATCTGACCTATTTCATGTTAATATATTTTTACTGTGGTGGTAGAGGATGTGGAGATTAAATTTTTACATTGAAACAAATGAGAGAGAAGAAGAATAAATGTATTTTTTTATGGACTTGCAACAGGCGTATGACAGAATTAATAGGGAAGCTCTGCGGCAGGTGTTAATGATATATGGTGTTGGTGGTAGGCTCTGAATGGAATCAAAAGTATGTTTGTCGGTAGCGAGGTGGAACGTGAAAGATTTAATATTACTAATGGAGTTTAGCAGAGATGGTGTGTCTCCATGGCTATTTAATTTTGTATATGGATGGGATGATGCAAAAATTAAAGGCAGGTGGTATAGGAGGGTGTTAGCCTGACGGAGAATGGAGGGTGCCCTGCTTATTGTTCGTTGATTATGTATTTTTGTGTGGAATCTGAAGAAAGTTTGAGAGGATGTAAAAGAAAGGGTTTGAAAATAAATATAGATAAGAGTAAGTTGATAGCGGTGGGTGAGTAGTGTCCGAGGTCTCAAGAGATGTTGATGAGAAGCAATTGGAACAAGTATCTGAGTTTAAATATTTAGGTTGTATTTTGGATATAAAGGAACGGATGATGCAGAGTGTAGTAGGAAAGTTGTGAATGGTAGGAAGGTGGCTGCAAAGAAACTAGGTCTTGAGTGAGATATTGAGCCTCGGAGAATTTTAAAGGGGTGCCCTCCAAAAATAGACCCTCGTCTGCCCCTCCCCTATCACCACTTGGGAGTTGACGTCCTCCTGTAGTGGGGTTGGTACCGTCACAGAATTGCCAACCTGTTATGATTCACGGTCTTTCTTCATAAATTTCTACAACCTTCGAGACATTTACACTAATTTCCTCTCCTCCTCTAAACCTAATCTCTTATTCTTAATCGAAACTCGGGTGCTTAATTAAGCATTCTGACAGCACACCTTGATCTGTTCCCTTTTCCTCTGTCTTTATCCTCAGTTTTTAGACAAATGAGGTTGTACTACCTTTGTGTGCGATATGATGTTTGCTTTTGTATGATTTGGAGTCTTCCAATTTTCTACCTTAGGACTCAAGCTCCCCTGTCAATCTACTATTAAATTCATCTGTTCTGTTTATCTGTCTCCTGTTTCCTAACTCAAGAGACTCATAAATTCTTCCACTACTTAAATTCCAAATTAGAACTCATTCTCTCTTCACCTTTCTCCGAAATCATTCTTGGTGATTTCAACGCTCACCACCGCAGATGGCTTTCTTCTAATTCTCAAGATACAGCTGGTGACTTGCCTACCACTTTTATATCCAGAATGACACTCTTGCATGGAGACGTGCATTCCATATTCTTTTCCTTCAACTTTAGTTTAACAAACTTTGGTATAACTCTGCTTGTTCTTTCGTGTTATTCGCCAAATGGACGCTGCCCTTAAAGGATTACCACGCAATGTCAAAACCCTTATAAATAATTATAAATCAATATTCTGGAAAAAGCAAAATCCGAATTGTTATTCAGATGATCTTAACGCAGCTAGAATCTTATCTTACAAATTTTTCCTAATTTTCCCAGTTCTGTTCTATAGCTAGAATGTAACCAAAATGCAGTCTATTTTAGTTCAGTGTCGTAATATGGTCCATAAAATTTTCACGTCCTAATCGGATAAAAATCTTGTAAGAATGTTAAAAGCTCAATGTAGGTTCTTAATTAGACACGTATGTTGAGTAAAGATCCTTAAAAACCAATCACTTTCATTTTCATTTATTCTTAAACACGTTTCACTACCGTCATACATACTTTTGATTTCATTCAGAAGCCTACCACCAACACCATATATCACTAACACCTGCCCTATTAATCTTGTCATGCGCCTGTTGCGTGTCCATAAAACCTAAATATAATTTCTTCTTTCCTCGCATTTTCTCAATCATTTGTTTCAATGCAAAAATTTGATCCACACATCCTCTGCCACTTCTAAATGCACCTTGTTCTTCACGAATCAATCCCTTAGTTACTCGACGCACTCTTTCAACTGAAATTCCAGCATATATCTTCTTTGCAACACTCAATAAACTAATTCCCCTATAGCTCCTACAGTTCCCCTTATCCCCCTTACCCTTATATAAGGGTACTATTTCTGCTCTTCTCCAATCGTCGAAACTATACCCTTCATAAACGCTTTGTACCAACTTCTGCATCCATTCAATCACCATATATATATATATATATATATATATATATATATATATGTGTATATATATATATATAGAGAGGTAGAATGAGTGTATATATAAACATATATATATATATATATATATATATATATATATATATATATATATATATATATATATATATATATATATATATATATATATATATATATATATATATATATATATATGGTTCAATCGTTAGAGTGATAGAGTCGCATGGCAAGGGCCCGGGTTCGATCCCTATTCTGGATCCTATGTAGATATCATACCTAGAGAAGTTCCCCTCCTAAAATAGGGCTACGCCCGTGAGCTGTGATCTTTTAATATATTATGAAGGGAGGTAAGTAGTTGTCTTGAGAACCCCCTTCATTAGCTGAAGACTAGATGATGTTGAAGAGAGTGAGCATTGTCGCGATGAATTGGCGTTTCGTCCCGGGGGGGCTGCTTTGGACTCATCAGTGGTAGTCGCAGCCCCCTTCCACCAGACGCCACAGAACTCCCCCCAGTGACAATGCCGCGAGTACACCGCTCTGCGCACCTGGAAGGACGTTAATTGGTCAGCTTTCAGATGAGAGCCAGGTGTGCACACATTAAAGTCACTGAGAAGGCTTCGACCACTCTGTTCTCTTACGTGCAGTTGGTCTGCACCTGCAGTGAGAAGCACAGTACAGGCGTTACAGGATGACCGAACAGAGCAGCGCCCAGCAGAAGAAACTTGAATTGATGTAATGCGTCGTTGAACGATTGTGGCAAAACAAACTCTACAACGAAATGTCTTACCACAGCGAACAACTTTGAGAGAAGATGGGATGCTGGCTGGTGTTCGTTGTGCCACTCCAGTGGCACTAGTCACTCCGGTGTCACCAATATGAAGGAGGTAGTTGTCTTGAGAACCCCTCATTAGTTGAAGACTATGATGTTGAAGAGAGTGAGCATTGTCCGCGATGAATTGGCGTTTCGTCCCGGGGGGCTGCTTTGGACTCATCAGTGGTGGTTCGCAAGCCTCCTTCCACCAGACGCGTCATTAAATCTATTTAAATAAATTTCTTACGTTCTATTTATATATGTTCTTATCTTTCAACCTTTGGTTGTTATATATATATATATATATATATATAAATTAAATACATATATTTATATATATATATTAACATCTTAAAAGAATTTTAATATATATATATATATATATATATATATATATATATATATATATATATATATATATATATATATATATATATATATATATATATATATATATATATATATATATATATATATATATATATATATATATATATATATATATATATATATATTGTGATGGGTATTAACGCGTTAAATCGATAATGTTATTTAACGAATTTAATTATTTTTAACGTTATTTTTATTAACTTTTTAACTTTGGTTAAAAATATTTCGTAAGTTCCGTTAATTAACTTTGTCAGAAGCAGAATATTGATAACTTGTTTTGCTCACCAAATGAATTCAAAAGTTCAGATTTCTTCTATATTTTACAGGGAATATTTTTTGTATTTATGAATGACATCAATCAATGTTACTTCTCCTAAAGACGTTTCTCTCTCTCTCTCTCTCTCTCTCTCTCTCTCTCTCTCTCTCTCTCTCTCTCTCTCTCTCTCTCTCTCTCTCTCTCTCTCTCTCTCTCTCTCTCTCTCTCTCTCTCTCTCTCTCTCTCTCTCTCTCTCTCTCTCTCTCTCTCTCTCTCTCTCTCTCTCTCTCTCTCTCTCTCTCTCTCTCTCTCTCTCTCTCTGATTTCCTTTCCAGTCGTTCTGTAGCAGCAGTTGCCAAAGGTTGCCATTTTTTATCCTTTAAAACTATTAATAATGGTGTTCCTCTCTCTCTCTCTCTCTCTCTCTCTCTCTCTCTCTCTCTCTCTCTCTCTCTCTCTCTCTCTCTCTCTCTCTCTCTCTCTCTCTCTCTCTCTCTCTCTCTCTCAGAACTGTAATTTCTTTTTTGAAAAGACACAAACAACTCAAGCCTTCTGTAATGGGGTGGTTGAAAAGATAATAAATTGTATGTCATAAACTTACTCTTCTAGCAGATAAACAATTCCTTGGCCAGGCCCCCGTGACAATACAACCAACCAATACTCTCTAAGATTCTCGAGCCTATATCGTAACAGTATCCAGACCTCCTGTCGGATGAGTTAACGGCCTGTGCAATACTACAATGCAATTTTATACTCAAAACTCTAACGTATCTCCCTGAAGGTCCTTCAAGTGAAACAACGGTTCGAACGGGTTCGTCGTTTTATATGAAAACCGGCCAGTCAATGATACTCGTCATCAATGAATTTACCTGTTATTATGATCAATGTTTTGATCATGAAATCAGTGTCTCTGAGACCTAAAATAATAGTTATCTGAATATTTAAATAAATAAGAATGCAAATTACCTTTGGAAACACTCATGAAAACTACTGGGATAATTTTAAAGAATACTTTAATAAAAATAAATGTGTACTGCTTTATACAAAACTAAGTCTTATGCATCCATGAACATATAATTAGATGTCCGCAGATATATACTTACATGCGCACCGCATGGATAAAACTACAGTACTAAATATTAATAATATTTATGCTTTAAAATAAATCTTGCAATATAGATCAACGACCATATATATACACATGCAATATGTATATTTATATGTGCATCAATGTATATATACAAACAACTGTTAAACAACAACAAAATATTCTAATCTTAAATTTATACAAATCCTCGTCCATAAATATGTATATATAAAATATATAAATATTTATGTGCAAAAATATGTATAAATAAATAAAATATATTAACAAAAATATATAGACTGATTGATTTGATAGGTAATCTTGGACTTTTACTTGAAAATTAAACAAATATGAAATTTACAAAAAACATCGATTTGTCACTGTGACCAAATAGTAAGAGAACAGCTGATATTTACTATAGCTGTTCCTCCAATGCAAAAAGGGTTGCCTATTAGTGATTAAATAAATCTTTTGTTGCAAACAAACATTGAGTAAACAAACATTAACCATACGTTAATAAATAAATATTGTACTTACAAATGTTTTATATTTATCACCAAGATATATTAACTGCGAAACTTTGGAAAATAAATTATAATAAATAAACGCTTACCTGTAAGCAATATCTAGCAATGATATCGAATGCAAAACTCTTTACAAATGCATAACTGCAGACGACACACCTTGATATATCAATGCATATATGAAATATAATTTACTCACACTTTCTTAGAGAGACACAAACTTAAATACATTAATTTTTACAATAAATAATACAGCAATATTTATACTTCGAAAACTATATCACCATATTAAATTTAGAACCAATATTATAATTACTTTTGTAACAAAACACAAAACAAAGCACTTCTTGCCTACAAAAATACACCATCTAACATATAATAAACATCGATCGAGACGTATGAGGCATCGCAGGTACCAACTTTATACACCTTTGGTCAACAACAATAAAAGCGGAAAAGATCCAAATTATTCTTCTTTTTACTATTTATATGAATCCGAGTAATATAGATTACGACTATCAGCGAATCAAAACCCTTAATAATAGCAAGTAGAATGCTGTATACAATTATTAATTAAATTAGTAAAACTAATATATACAAGACATCTGAAGGGAGGGCGTGGTTGGTATCCCTTGGATATTACACTATTTCTCAAGAAATAACAACCTCTCATTCCAATCAGAATAAAAGTATTAACGAAAATCGAAGATTATGCGCTTCCACACCCTTTTAACAAATATGCATTTATTTAATTTTAAGAAATAAAATACTTATTTATATATATATATAAAACCATTTACATATATATAGTAATACGCAGTTTCCTTTCGCAATCGCTTTAAAAATATTAATAATAATAATAATAATAATAATAATAATAATAATAATAATAATAATAATAATAATAATAATAATAATAATAATAATAATAATAATAATAATAATAATAATACTAATAAAGCATTGATAACAACGACCAATGACAATTCAGATTTTAAGAGTGAGGCTTAAAAGATGAGTTCTCATTGGTTATTGTTTCTCCTTACAATATAACATATTTACAGAAGTTTGACCGGGCCTCGCGGCATACATGAGGTATATAGACAAAATAATAAATAACATTGCAATAGCAATACGTGACCTTTACTCTAAAACAAATAAATAAAATCAATTTATACACTTCATGTACACTACGTTACACCTTCTAACTCCTTTTCTGAATATTCTTTTTATTTTACTTTCTCTTTCGATCTTTCTTAGAAAGAACACATTATTATTCTTTAATTAAACAAGCTTCTAAGATGCTAAGTGTTCCGAGGCGTCCTCATGAAGAACTTCTCAATTGCTCACTCTGCACAACGGCGGCGTTGTTCGCTCTTGCATGGAGTACATATCGCATATGTGAGGGTGGTTCCACTCACACCGCATTTCTTGAATAGGTGGAATCGAAGACTTTAAGCAATATTAACTCTCTCTCTCTCTCTCTCTCTCTCTCTCTCTCTCTCTCCCGTTTTCTTTTTTGCATTTGTGCTTACGAAACGTGAGAAAATGCTTAAGTTTACGTTCGTTTTTGTCAAACTTAGCTCAAAATCGTTAAAAAAAATGCTCGCCAAACGTAAGGAATTTCCTTAATTCTGTAAGATTGCTATTTTTTACAGAATTTTATTCTATATTACACATAATTAATTAAATTCTTTACGTTTGCTGAGCATTTTTTTCGACATTGCGCTGTTTGACAAAAACTAACGCAAACTCAAGCATTTTCTTACGTTTCTTAAGCACAAATGCAAAAACGAAAACGGCATATTTAATCACTCTCCTTAAACTATTGGTAACACAAAGAGACGCTGATCTTCTGAACTCTCTAATCTCATTCCTCCTCCAATGAGGAAACCTTGTTCGACTCGTCAGTCTACACTGCTTTGCTTCGTCATTACTTAAACACTTTCAAACGCCTCATTTCGATTCAAATCGGATTCTTGTTGCTCCACCTCTGATTTTGGCTTCCAAACTTTGGTCCATTCAATTTCAGAGGTTGACCTTTCCTGCTAGAGGATATATATATATATATATATATATATATATATATATATATATATATATATATATATATATATATATATTATATATAGTATATATATATATATTATAAAGTATATATATATATATATATATATATATATATATATAGGGTATTATATATTATAGATAGTATATATATATATATATATATATATATATATATATATTGTTTTTGATGGGAATATTGTTCTAATTTAATTTTAGTAAAACTTATAATCAGATTTTTTCTTGACTAAAAACTGTGATACATTTTATTTATTTATTTATTTATTTATTTATTTTTTTTTTGTTATCTCTGATATTGTAAGATACATTTAGTCATTGATGTAGGGAATATATTAGCCATTTAGATATATTTAATTTCTTGGAAGCAGGGTTGTGGAGTCGGTTCAAAAATTTTCCGACTCCGACTACATGACCTGACTCCAATCAAAAATTACCGCCCAACTCCGACCTGACCTCTTGAAAATTACTGACTCCGACTCCACCCTTTTGAAAATTACCGACTTTGACTCCGACTCCACTCCACTCTCTTCAAAATTACCGACTCCGACTCCGACTCCACCCTTTTCAAAATTGCCGACTCCGACTCCACTCTCTTCAAAATTACCGACTCCCCGACTCCGCGACTCCGACTCCGACTCCACAACCCCGCTTGGAAGGAGGATCTCTTTCTTTTGATATTACTTTGAAATTTTAAATTTTTAAATAAAAAAAAACAAAATTCTTCGATTTTAAAATTCACACGTGCACTTGACTATGATCCCTACGATAAAGTTGCCAACTCATTAATTTTTAGGACAGTAAAAACAGTTACCCAGACATAATCAGTAATTGTTAATATACGATCTTCTAATAAATAGATCATAACTATGAAACATTTTTTCAATGTCGATAGTTGAACTTATATATATATATATATATATATATATATATATATATATATATATATTATTTATATTTGCATATAAAAAAATATATATATATATATATATATTTATATATATATATATATATATATATATATATATATATATATATATATATATATATATATATATATATATATATATTTTATATATTACTTACGTCTTCCCTCAGGGAGGCCTACGGCCTGTCAGCGGAGACAACATCGATTTCCACGCAGTCCTTTCCAGAAGTACACCATCCTCCATCAGCTGGCGCATCTCGGGCAGTCCATGTCTTCTCAGGGTTCTCTCCACGCAATCTTTCCATCTTCCCCTCGGTCTTCCTCTCGGCCTTACTCCCTCCACTCTCCACCACCACCTTCTACTCGCGACTCGTTCTTCCGGCATCCTTACTATATGCCCCACCATCTCAGTCTCGCTGAATCTATCCTGTTCAACACAGGCACCACACCAACTCTCTCCCTAACCCATTCGTTTCTCACTCTATCTCTTCTCGTCTTTCCCACTATCGTCCTCAACACCTTCATTTCAGCAGCTTCGATCCTTTTTTCCTCTCTTGTTGTAATGCTCCATGTTTCTGCTCCATATGTCAATGTGGGTACCAGTATGCTATCAAATATTATCTTTTTCACT
Source organism: Trachelipus rathkii (assembly GCA_015478945.1). Lineage (NCBI taxonomy): Eukaryota > Metazoa > Arthropoda > Malacostraca > Isopoda > Trachelipodidae > Trachelipus > Trachelipus rathkii. The sequence continues at coordinate 24,264 of JABUQX010146459.1, read as the reverse complement.
TTTATATCCATCACCCGATCTTTCATAATTGGATATAACGCTCTCATTGTTCTTCCGTATTTTTCCATTCTTGCCTCCACTTCCCGTACACATCCTCCCTTGCTTGTAAATACGCCACCCAGGTAAACAAACTGATCCACATTTCTCAATCTTTCATCATCAATGACGATCTCCACTTCTCCCTCATCCTCTCTACCCACTCTCATTATCACTGTCTTTTCTGTATTCATCTCTAAACCAATCTCCTTCAAATTTCTGTATATATATATATATATATATATATATATATATATATATATATATAAAATATATATATATATATATATATATATATATATATATATATATATATATATATATATATATATATATATATATATATATATATATATATATATATATATATATATTATAAGGTTTTAAAAAAGTGATATATAAGTACAATTGTGAATCTACTTTAGCCTTACCTGAATTTGTTGATTTCAAAGATTTTTTTGCTCTTTGAATAAGATCTAGATAGTCCATAGATAACTCTGCCTTTTGGGGTTTTTAGTAATCTATCACTTAAAATCTTAGTTAGGGTAAATTTGATTGGTGAGAAGGTAAAGAGAATAGAGATAGGTTGATAGTGAAAATATTTGAAAAGAAATGAAGAAATTTACCTCTATACCCTTTTTACATTTTGATTATTAACTTTGATTACATTACACAAACACGACTAAATAGTACCGCTTTGAATTAGAAGTGAGTCCACAATTGTCGCAAGACATTGTGATTTTTTTAGTGAAATTTAGTGAAAATGGATACCACATGTAGACAAAAATATAAATTCCGCTAAAACTAATAAATAAAATACTGTATATAGCAAATAGTTTATAAATCCTAAAATAAAATACTATATCCTAAAATAAAATACTAAAATAAGCAAAATAGAAGAGAAATATGTGGAAGTATATAATAGTTTTTATATCCTCCCACTGAAGAGTTGCAATGAAAACCATTGCAATTAAAAGAATTAAAATTTATACAAATCAGATAAATTCCTGCGAAGGAATTCTTGACACTTGACAGCAGCCTGTCTAATAGGTCTTTCTTTGACTGAATTGAGCTGAGAAATTTGATTTTGTTGAGAGTCAAGTTGAGGTGAATTTATACCTGAAGTTGAAGGTTGTACATCTACAATAGCAGTATCACTATTACTTTGAATAACTGAATTTGAATTTGAGGGATCAACTTGATCTGTATTTTCATTGTTTTGACCATCTGAATTGGAGAGATCACTGCTTGTTTCAGCATCAGTTTCTCCACAGGAGACAGAGTGGGTAATAGATAACTCCAATGGGTAGAGATGACAAATAGAATAGTGACAGGTTTGTCCATCTCCCTTTTTTAATAACACACTCCTGATCTTATCGTCATCACCAACAATGACTTCCAGAACTCTACCCAAAAGCCAGAAGGGTCTAGGCTTATTAGGTGTGTGTATCAGAACTATATCTCCAACCTTAATTCTGTTGGTCCACTCTGACTGATAGAGATTTCTACTAGTCTGGCGCAAATTTAATAGATAAGACTCATACCATAATTCCCTGAAAGTCTCCAAAACTCTACCTTGAGCAGTTAGAGTTATGGCTAAGTCTTGTTGTGAGGGAGGAAGTTTTTTCCATATTGGGGTGGAAACTTCATTGAATATGAGGTTTGAATTGCCATAAGGCTTCAAAAAGGAATTTGGAGCAATAATTTCCAAATCATTATCTGATGACCTATAGGTTAAAGGTCATGAATTGATAACATTGGTGATATTTGAAATACTTGTTAACAGTTGAAAGTAAGTTAAGGTTGCTTTACCTATAGTTTTATAGAGACATCCCTTAACTGTTCGTATCATTCTCTCCCAAACTGATCCCACCCAACTGGAATAGACTGGAATCTTGTAATGTTTGATGTTATTGATACGCATATGTTCGGAAAACATATTTGAAGACAAAGATTCTAACAGTATATTTCCACCTTGTTTGAAATTCTTGGCATTATCTGAGTACAAATTGGATGGTATGCCATATATATTTGTGAAACGTTGGAATGAAAGTAAAAAGGATTCAGTGGACATATCTGGAAGGACATCAACATGAATAGCTCTGATATTAAGGCAGGTGAAAATTAACAGATACATTTTTTGAAATTCCTTATCATTAATCTTTACAACGAGATGCCCTGTAAAGTCCACGCCAGTATGCTCAAAAGGACGCACAAAATTAACTCTATGATGAGGAAGATTAGTCATTTTTGGATATTTAAAGGGTATACTGTTAAATTTTTTTGCATACTATACAGTCTGACAAAACATTTTTTACAGCCTGCCTGGCCTTGGTAATCCAGAAGCCATGAGCTCTGATGAAATTGATAGTGGTTTGAACACCCAAGTGTTGACATCTTGAATGAAAGTCTCTTACTATTAATTTAGTGAGATGATGATCCTTGCCAAGAAGAATTGGATTTATCACATCATCATTATATAAAAGTGTCTTGGCAATTCTACCTTTGGATCGGATTAGGCCTTTATCATCTATGAATAAGTTAAGTTGATTGACCAGCGGTGGAATTTCATCCTTTTTAGGATTTTGGAGAAATAATATTTCCTTAGAAAACAATGCTGCTGCATTATCTTCAACCAATAGAGTTGGGCTTTCTGATCACAATCTTCATCCAACCCTTTACTCCTGCTAATGAATTTGAATATTTTTGAAGTTACTTTATAAAGCCTATGCACACTTGAGTAATCTTTAAATGGTAACAAAGACTGAGAAACAACCACAGATGTGTTACATTGTAAAGTCTTTTCCTTATTGGCCTCAGACAAACATTTAAGTTTACTAATAGGCCATTGAGATTGATCTAGGAGAATCCAAGAAGGACCCTTTAGCCATAATGATAATTTTGAAAGAAAAGTAGAAGTTGTAACACCTCTGGTAATCAGATCTGCTGGGTTTTCAGCAGTATTGATATAAGCATAAGAAATGGATACTTTGTACTCTTGCTCAACTTGATTTTTGATTTGATAAATTTCTTTGAGTCTATTATTTACAAAAATATTTTTATTTTTTGCTCTTCCAGATAGGAGCCATGAAAGGACAATTTGAGCATCTACAAAGACCTTTATGTTTTTGAACTGAACATTAGAAAATTCTGATAATATTGATTTGATACATTTGAAAAATAAGAACACAGACAACAACTCCAAAGAGGGCAAAGCCCTAGATTTGAGAGGGGCCACCTTGGCCTTTGAGAATATTAAATTAGAACCTTGACCTATACTATAAATAACAAAACCATAACAAGAGGAAGAAGCATCACAAAATACGAATAAAGAGTTTGAGGTAGAAGGTGAGAAAGCACACCTTTCAATTTCAATATTATGTAATTTATTTAAATCTGAACAAAGAGAAGACCAGGAAACTAAAACATCAGCAGGGACCTTTTCATCCCAATCAAGACCTAATTGCCATAATTTCCTAATTAATAACCGACCTCTTAAAGTTACGGGTAAAAAGATATTTAAAGGATCAAAAACCTTGGACACAGCAGATAACAACAATCTTTTGGTATTTGCATCAGCATTTACTGAAAATTTTGCTAGTTTTAACTTATCTGTAAGAGGATTAAAAAGATATCCAAGAACCTTATCTTCTGATTCCTGATGTTGAACTATTCTACCCTCTTCTTCCATAACAACAGTTCTTAATTGATCATTATTTGAATCCCAACTTCTAAGATGGAAACCACCATCTTCCATTCTTTTGTTGCATTCATAATAAAGTTCTTTTAAATGTTGTAGATCATTGCCACTAATAATTAAATTATCAACAAAAAAATTATTTAATAGAATCTGAGTACATGCATCATCCTCATAAGACTGAGCATGATGCTTAATAATATAATTGAGGATGAAAGGTGAGGATGTGAAACCAAAAACAATGGTTGAGTATCGATAAGCCTTTAATTGACCATTACTTTTCCAAAAAAGCAAAAGCGATTGCGGTCTTCGATAGATTTTAACTTAATCTGAAGGAAGGCTTGTTTAATGTCTGCTAACATGACAAACTGATTTGATCTGAACCGGAATAAATGGTCCTAATAAGGAAGACATAAGATCTGGTCCAGTATAGGCTGCCTCATTTAGAGATGGTAAAGAATTAGTTTTAAGAGAACAGTTAAACACAGGCCGGACCTTTGTTGATACTTGTTCATCAGTTTTGATAACAGGTCTGTGAGGAACCCAAATATAATTTTTATACTCAGAGGGAGATACTTTGAACTCTTCAATAATACCATCAGCTAATTGTTGCTGAAAGACATCATCATAGGCTTTAACTAAATCTTTATTTTCTAAATTTTCATGAACTCTATTAAGCACTGCAAGAGCAATGTTATAGTTTGATGGCAACAAGGGAAGTTTATCTTCAATCCATGGAAGATCTATATGATATTTTCCGTCTTTGAACTCTATACCACCTTTGAATTTTTCAATCTGTTTCAAATCATCTTCAGATTTATTATTATTCATACCTTCTATACCTAAGGACTCTAATTTGAACATGTTTTCTAATCCTTGCTCTACCTCTGAATTACTTAGGATGTGGCTTAAAGGATTAAAATAAGAATGTACAGGGTTTAAGACTGCATTAACCAAAGTATGGTTAACCTGCAATTGATTTTGATTTAGATTTTGATTTTGAATATGATTATGATTTTGAACAATTGATGATGGATTTGAAACTCTTATTTGATTATTGTATATAAAATTAGTAATATTTCCAAATGGAATAATAGAACCATCTCTTAACTTAAAAGCAGATCCACTCATACATTTAATCAATTCTAGTTGAGGGAAATACTCTATTAAATCAATGCCAATTAAGGCATCCAAATCGAAAAATGAGTTATTAGACTCTTTATAGCCAGAATCAGCCAATTTGTAAGATTTATTTTTTAAATTAATTAGAGCCTGATCTACGAACTTAATCTCGTAACTTAATTTAAGATCCTCATCAACCAAAAGAGGAAGGGTAAAACAAGACTGGTCCATATATACATCAAGAACAGTCTCTTTCAAACTGCGGGTAGTTAATACCTAAATAAGTTTTTTCATATCATATTGAGTGCTTTGATGATTCTCTACAGATATATTGAGTTTGTCCAGCACTCTTTTAGAAAGGTAGGACCTCTGTGAGCCACAGTCGACTAGGCATCGAACTGAAGCCGAAACTTTACCTCTACCAATCCTTATAGTAATTGATGGCAACAAATATAAATTGTTGGTGCTTTGGCTAAAGCTAAGACATACATTTGTGAGGGTGGAACTTTTCCTTTGCTTACAAAGAGCTGTAATATGACTTCTTTTATTGCAAACTTGGCAACTAAAAGAAAGTTGCTCCTCAAGTCCAGGACAGTGATCTGCAGTATGTTTAGTACTTGAACATTTGGGGCATAGATTTATTTCATTACACCTTTTAATTCTTAACTCATAGGTTTGATAAACATTGCAATTGGTCATCACATGACCTTGTGATGAACAAAACTTACATGATTTTGAATAACCTTTGATTTTAGAAGTGGAAGAATCAATACTATGAGAAGCTTCATTTCCACTAACTTCATTAGTATGAGTTTTGAAATTTTGCAAAGCAGAATTAGAATCAGGCCTATTAGATTTTAAGGACTCATTCGTCCTTTGATTTTCATTATTTTTAAATTTAAAATTAGTTTTATCCGAAGTATTTATATTTTTAAATTTTGAATAAGTATTATGGGCGGATTGTGTTTGAATTTTTGACTTTTATTATGATTTGACGTTTTAACAATATTTTTGATAACTTCATTATAGCTATTAAATATTTGATTTAAATCAGGGTAATTGGTATTCAACTTGCGAGTAATTTCTTTGACTACCACATTAGGTAATTTTGATAAAACTATGTGGCTAAGTACTACTAATCCAGTAGCCTCCTCAAGATATTTGAGGTTATAACTCTCAAGTTCATATATTAATGTTCTGATATCATTTAAGTAAACCCTAGTAGCATTATATGTTGGGTCAAATACTGGTTTTAAAGATATGATCTTTTTAATAATTTCATCAATGAGAAAATTTTCGTCTAAAAACTCTTTATCTAGAAGTTCAAGAGCTTTATTATAATTATTATCACTAATAGAAAGATTCTGAATCAGAGAGTATGCATATCCCTTCAATTTATTTTTTAAGCAATGAAGTTTAATGGATTCACTTAAATTTTTCTGTAAATCTAAGGAACTCTTAAATTTTGAAATGAAGGTTTTATAAGCAAACTTATCAGTTTCATTGCCCTCAAAGAAACCACAATCTATAGCTCTAAGAACAGATTCACTGAAATGAGAGCAAGAATTTTTTGGAGGGGTTGAATTTTGATCCCCTTTAAATTTTAATTCACTTAATTTTGATTTAATCGAGCATTGGTACTGAATCTGATCATACCAACCACTCCTTATTATGAAACTCAGGAATGAGGGAGTCAACCTCATTATCATTATATATTTTTATTATATTTGTATCCTTTTGTTTAATATCTTTTAACAAGGACTCTACTTCCTCTATGAGATCCTTTACATAAACTGCATCTTTATCTTTATTATTATCTATAGGCCTACTCTCTATTTGACCAAGGTAAATATTTACTTGTGCCTTGAGGGATGAAATGGCTTGAACTATAGGCTTAGATTTTTTATTAACTTTATCAAGAAGGGCTTGTATCTCTGGGTCAGACATTTTCGCTGAAATTTGGCTAGAATGACCCAAGGACAAATGAAACCTTGAAGAAAGTTGAAATAATGAAAGATAGCCTATCACCAGGCCAAATTATTTGATTTGAATTTTGAAAAGGTCATTAAACCAAAAAAAAACAAAATTTGAAGTTGAAAGTGATCAAGGCCTATAATGCCTAACTTTGAAATTGAATATTTTTTGAGGAAAAATGAGATATGGCCTACCACCAGGACTAATTATTTGATTTGAATTTTGAAAGGGTTTAGAAGACCACACACACACACAAAAAAACAAATTTTGAGGTTGAAAATGACCTAGGCCTAGGCCTAAGTTTGAGCTTGAATTTTTTAGGAAATCACTGTAATGGAAGGGTTAGGCAATGATGCATTGCTTACCTAACTCTCATACCAAATTTTGAATTAATTACACTAAGACTAACTAAACTTAGGACAAAAACAATAATAGGCTAGTCTCGATAGGCCCACGTGGCTTCTACCGTCTCTATTATTTTCTTATGTTCAAATAAACCTTAATTTTAAATGATTTTGACCTAATAATAGCCTACACAAAATATCGAAACTGCTATAAGCTTCGGAGATAGTTTGATTGTAATTTGCAATTGATAGGCACGAGTTATCAAGAACTTGCAACAAATCCGTTCGTTAAGACCAATATAGATTACACAATTGACGAAAATTTAATCTAAAGCAGATTAAATTACAAAAAAAATCTTTGAAAGATATAAGGTTTTAAAAAAGTGATATATAAGTACAATTGTGAATCTACTTTAGCCTTACCTGAATTTGTTGATTTCAAAGATTTTTTTGCTCTTTGAATAAGATCTAGATAGTCCATAGATAACTCTGCCTTTGGTTTTAGTAATCTATCACTTAAAATCTTAGTTAGGGTAAATTTGATTGGTGAGAAGGTAAAGAGAATAGAGATAGGTTGATAGTGAAAATATTTGAAAAGAAATGAAGAAATTTACCTCTATACCCTTTTTACATTTTGATTATTAACTTTGATTACATTACACAAACACGACTAAATAGTACCGCTTTGAATTAGAAGTGAGTCCACAATTGTCGCAAGACATTGTGATTTTTTAGTGAAATTTAGTGAAAATGGATACCACATGTAGACAAAAAATAAATTCCGCTAAAACTAATAAATAAAATACTGTATATAGCAAATAGTTTATAAATCCCAAAATAAAATACTACATCCCAAAATAAAACACTAAAATAAGCAAAATAGAAGATACATATGTGAAAGTATATAATAGTTTTTATAATATTTAAATTTTTTCTTAAAAAATAAAATTTTTTTTAAATATTTTTCTTTTTTTAAAATAAAAAAAAAAATTTTTTTTTTTTTTTTTTTTTTTTTTTTTTAACATGAATACATACTTTAGCTTTCGTAAAGTATTGGTATAATTTATCTCCATTTTAAATTCATAACGTGTTCTTGACTATGACCCATTTTATCAAATGTTGCCAACATATTTATTATGATTTAACAGTCTTTTATATAAAAAAAAGTGTATTGTAAAGAATTTTAAACTTCGGACAACTATTCAGAATAACATTCGTTTTTTATATATATTTCAATATTTTAGGTTTCAATATAAACTTAGCCTATCATATATTAAAGTCAGTTGATTTAGTTGCCAAACACATTAATTTTATAATAATAACGATTGGCGACGCAAAGACTACGAACTTTATTTATTTATTTAACAGACTGACGATTAAATGTAAAACCTACACTGTAGGGATGCCCGATATCTAAAAAATATCGATAAATCGATATATCGATATTTTAAAAAATATCATATCGCCTTCGATATTATCGCCAGAAAAATATCGATATTCAATATATCGATATTTCGATATATTATAATCCGATTATAATTTGATATATTATAATCCAATATATATATATATATAGTATAGAGGAGCGAAGTTGTTATATATATGTTATATATATGCTATATATATATATATATATATATACATATATATAGCAGTTAGCAAAGAAGTTAAGTTATATATATATATATATATATATATATATATATATATATATATATATATATATATATATATATATATATATATATATATATATATATATATAGCCTCCTAGATTAGGCGACGCACATAGTTAAAAAACAACGATAGCTACACTAAAATTGAATACATTTTTGGAATCAGGGGCAAAATTTCAGTTATGAAAAGTAAAAAATAAATCAACACTAGCATAGAAAAAATAAATAAATAAAGTTTTAGGGATGTACGATGTTTTTTATTTTACATATATATGTTAATGTTGTTAATAGATTTATTTGCGTTCTTAAACAATGAGCAGTTGTTAGGTATTTTACAGTATTACGGTTTAATACTATATATATGATATTATTATAGAGTATATATATATATATATATATATATATATATATATATATATATATATATATATATATATATAAAAGTATTTTATTTTATAAATCTATTATATATATATATATATAGTTATATATATATATATAGGTATATATATATGGTCATACCGGTATATATACAGGTATGTAAAAAAACTATAACAGCTACAAGAAAATAAAAAACATTTTATTAATCAGGAGACATTTTTATCCATGTTTTTTTTAAAAAAAATAAATAAAATTACGCTTTTGAAAAATTTAAAATTGTTAAAAATGATGGAAAGCTGTATGATAAGCATGTTTTTTGAGAATTACGAAAAGCTCGAAGTACCGAGAAGCGTGCAACGTTGCCAAATTGTTGAATTTTTTTAACTAAAGAATACCCACGGGCAAAACTTTAAAGATGGACAGAGTCAGTTTCTCGGCTCAATGGGAGGTGACGGGGACTCTTCGTCCCCCTCTGTCCCCTCCGTCGGCTCGAACCCCTAAAAAGACAGCAAAAAAAAATAACATTTTCTCCAAAAGTAAAAATAAAATACTATTTGGTAACTCTTGCTCGTGAACTAATGCAGGGATTCAAGGTCAATCACAGCGGTACAAGCCACCAGATCTAAGATTATACTAATATTTAGGGCGTTATTAATAACATTAGAATAATATAAAAATTTAAGTTTCATCCGAAGAAATTACTTGCTTGAAATCATGTAAAACATGTTATTTATTTTCCTGTAGATGTTATAGTTTTCTAGTTACATGCCTCAGTTCCCTGGTATATAGTATATAGTATATAGTATATATATTATAGAAGTATATATATATATATATATATATATATATATATATATATATATAGTTATATATATATATATATATATATATATATATATATGTTGTTATATATATATATATATATATATATATATATATATATATATAGATAAAAAATTATCCGATCTCCCGTTCCGTGTGGCCGTTAAGATCTGTTGGTAACTTTTAGTCATAGAGTATATATATATATAGAGAGGGATATATATATATATATATATATATATATATATATATATATATATATATATATATATATATATATATATATATATATATATATATATATATATATATATATATATATATATAGAGAGAGAGAGAGAGAGAGAGAGAGAGAGAGAGAGAGAGAGAGAGAGAGAGAGAGAGAGAGAGAGAGAGAGAGAGAGAGAGAGAGAGAGAGAGAGAGAGAGAGAGGCTTTTAATTTATAAATATGAAGCAGACGTATGTACAGAAGAAAAAGTGGTAGAAATGGAAAAAGGATCTTCACTCTTCAGGTCTTCCAACTTTCAAGTTTCCAACTCCAAGAGGTTGAAGACTGAAGTTGTGCTAGAAAGCGTTGATGTTGGATCTTGAGGAACTGGGGGTGTTTTTGACTTTTTGTGGACGAGTGAATAAATTAAATAAGAAAATCGCGTTTCACTAGAAAATTAAACAATAATCATAAAAATCACTTTTTTTCGTATTAAAAATGAAAAATAACTATTAAGTATTAATGAAGCTAGGAATCTTCAAAATGATTTCTTATTTAAGTACAAAATAAATATTGATTCTAGCAACGAAATTAATTTAAATTGGATGGTAGACAACTGATACTTGAACGACTCTGGAAGTCTGGATCTTAAGAAAATCTATTAAATTTTAGTAATAAAATGAAATAATATTTAAGAAGTTCGAACTGGATGCCAGACGACTTATCATAAGAAAAGCTGTAGTGATATACCCCCAATACTAACTTTTAGTAATAGCTATTATAAAATCGTTAATTTAGTTAATTACATATTTAAGCGAAACAATCGTAATCGCCAGTAGATGATTAGACTAGTCTTTACTTGGTATGTTAACTGTAAACCAACTCACAGGAGTCCTGTTCCGGTATTAGATTTCTGCAATGATTATCTTCGTCCACACTGACACTGAACGGGCTTTCATAGAGCTCAAAGTACGTAAATCGTCAGGCTGGTCTCGAGTGTACTGCAAAGTCTTTAACAGTCTCAATTTTGATTTAATCGAGCATTGGTACTGAATCTGACTACACAACTCCTTATTATGAAACTCAGGAATGAGGGAGTCAACCTCATTATCATTATATATTTTTATTATATTCGTATCCTTTTGTTTAATATCTTTTAACAAGGACTCTACTTCCTCTATGAGATCCTTTACATAAACTGCATCTTTATCTTTATTATTATCTATAGGCCTACTCTCTATTTGACCAAGGTAAATATTTACTTGTGCCTTGAGGGATGAAATGGCTTGAACTATAGGCTTAGATTTTTTATTAACTCTATCATGAAGGGCTTGTATCTCTGGGTCAGACATTTTCGCTGAAATTTGGCTAGAATGACCCAAGGACAAATGAAACCTTGAAGAAAGTTGAAATAATGAAAGATAGCCTATCACCAGGCCAAATTATTTGATTTGAATTTTGAAAAGGTCATTAAACCAAAAAAAATCCCCAACCTGATCTAGGCCTATAATGCCTAACTTTGAAATTGAATTTTTTGAGGAAAAATGAGATATGGCTTACCACCAGGACAAATTATTTGATTTGAATTTTGAAAGGGTTTAGAAGACCACACACACACAAAAAAACAAATTTTGAGGTTGAAAATGACCTAGGCCTAGGCCTAAGTTTGAGCTTGAATTTTTTAGGAAATCACTGTAATGGAAGGGTTAGGCAATGATGCATTGCTTACCTAACTCTCATACCAAATTTTGAATTAATTACACTAAGACTAACTAAACTTAGGACAAAAAAACCATAGGCTAGTCTCGATAGGCCCACGTGGCTTCTACCGTCTCTATTATTTTCTTATGTTCAAATAAACCTTAATTTTAAATGATTTTGACCTAATAATAGCCTACACAAAATATCGAAAACTGCTATAAGCTTCGGAGATAGTTTGATTGTAATTTGCAATTGATAGGCACGAGTTATCAAGAACTTGCAACAAATTCGTTCGTTAAGACCAATATAGATTACACAATTGACGAAAATTTAATCTAAAGCAGATTAAATTAATTACACAAAATCTTTGAAAGATATAAGGATTTAAAAAGTGATATATATAAGTACAATTGTGAATCTACTTTAGCCTTACCTGAATTTGTTGATTTCAAAGATTTTTTTGCTCTTTGAATAAGATCTAGATAGTCCATAGATAACTCTGCCTTTTGGTTTTAGTAATCTATCACTTAAAATCTTAGTTAGGGTAAATTTGATTGGTGAGAAGGTAAAGAGAATAGAGATAGGTTGATAGTGAAAATATTTGAAAAGAAATGAAGGAATTTACCTCTATACCCTTTTTACATTTTGATTATTAACTTTGATTACATTACACAAACACGACTAAATAGTACCGCTTTGAATTAGAAGTGAGTCCACAATTGTCGCAAGACATTGTGATTTTTTAGTGAAATTTAGTGAAAATGGATACCACATGTAGACAAAAATATAAATTCCGCTAAAACTAATAAATAAAATACTGTATATAGCAAATAGTTTATAAATCCTAAAATAAAATACTATATCCTAAAATAAAATACTAAAATAAGCAAAATAGAAGAGAAATATGTGGAAGTATATAATAGTTTTTATAATATTTAAATTTAACCTTGAAAAGATCAAGTTTTTCAAACTGATTCCATTTATTCGTAGAGCAAGAAAGAATTTTTTTTTTTTTTTTTTTTTTTTTAGATTTCTATAAAGCTGTTATATTACTATATTTTAAATTTATCACGTGTTCTTGACTATGACCCATTTTATCAAATGTTGCCAACATATTTATTATGATTTAACAGTCTTTTATATAAAAAAAAGTGTATTGTAAAGAATTTTAAACTTCGGACAACTATTCAGAATAACATTCGTTTTTTATATATATTTCAATATTTTAGGTTTCAATATAAACTTAGCCCTGAATTTAAAATCAGTTGATTTAGTTGCCAAACACATTAATTTTATAATAATAACGATTGGCGACGCAAAGACTACTACACCCTTTACCTTTTAACAGACTGACGATTAAACGTAAAACCTGCAGAGTAGGTTTGTGTTAATGTAACGTTAAATTAATTAAAAAATAAAGAATAAAATATCATATCGCCTTCGATATTATCGCCAGAAAAATATCGATATTCAATATATCGATATTTCGATATATTATAATCCGATTATAATTTTATGATATATTATAACAAATATATATATATATATATATATATATATATATATATATATATATATATATATATATATATATATAAAGTTATATATATATATTAAGTTATTATATATATATATATATATATATATATGTATATATATATATATATATATATATATATATATATATATATATATATATATATATATATATATATATATATATATATATATATATATATATGTTGCTATATATATATATATATATATATATATAGCTCCCAGATTAGGCGACGCACATAGTTAAAAAAACAACGATATAGCTACAATTAAAATTGGAATACATTTTTAAAATTTCAGTTATGAAAAGTACAAAATAAATTAAAACTAACATAAAATAAAAAATAAAATAAATAACAAAGTTTTAGGGATGTACGATGTTTTTATTTTACAACGGCAGAAATGATGTTGTTAATAGATTTATTTGCGTTCTTAAACAATGAGCAGTTGTTAGGTATTTTACAGTATTACGGTTTAATAATAACATATATATATATATATATATATATATATATATATATATATATATATATATATATATATATATATATATTATATATATATATATATGATCTAGTGAGCATTGAGAGTGAAGAAGAGTTATATATATATATATATATATATATATATATATATATATATATATATATATATATATATATATATTTAATAATTATATATATAGAAAATTTGTATATATATTGTTGCTATATGGTCAGCATCCCAGATACCCCACGGGTAAAACTTAAAGATGGACAGATTAACAGCTACAAGAAAATAAAAAACATTTTATTAATCAGGAGACATTTTTATCCATGTTTTTTTTTAAAAAAATAAATAAAATAACGCTTTTGAAAAATTTAAAATTGTTAAAAATGATGGAAAGCTGTATGATAAGCATGTTTTTTGAGAATTACGAAGGAGCTCGAAGTACCGAGAAAGCGCGCAAAGTTGCCAAATGTTGAATTTTTTTTAACTAAAGAATACCCCACGGGTAAAACTTAAAGATGGACAGAGTCGGGGTTTCTCGGCCTACCGGGGGACGACGGGGGGACTTCGTCCCCCTCTGTCCCTCCGTCGGCTCGAACCCCCTAAAAAGGATATAAAAAGAAAAAATAACATTTTCTCCAAAGCGTAAAAATAAAATACTATTTGGTAACTCTTGCTCTCGTGAACTACTGCAGGGATTCAAGGTCAATCACAGCGTACGCTTGCCAGATCTAAGATTATACTAATATTTAAGGTGTTATTAATAAATATTAGAATAAAATAAAATTTTTAAGTTTCATCGATGAAATTACTTGCTGAAATCAAAAATGTTATTTATTTTCCTGTAGATGTTATAGTTTTCTAGTTACATGCCTGGCCTCTTCGGGATGCTATATATATATATATATATATATATATATATATATATATATATATATATATATATATATATATATATATATATATATATATATATTAGGTTCCCTAAATGTTACTATATATTATGCGTATGCAAATTTTTTTTTGATCCGTCCTTCCGTTCCGTGTGGCCGTTAAGTAACTTTCTCCACTCTGACTATACTGAATAGTATATATATATATATATATATATATATATATATATATATATATAGTATATATATATATATATATATATATATATATATATATATATATATATATAGAGAGAGAGAGAGAGAGAGAGAGAGAGAGAGAGAGAGAGAGAGAGAGAGAGAGGTTTTTAATATATAAATAAGAAAGCAGACGTATGTACAGAAGAAAAAGTGGTAGAAATGGAAAAAGGATCTTCACTCCTCAGGTCTTCCAACTTTCAAGTTTCCAACTCCAAGAGGCTGAAGACTGAAGTTGTGCTAGAAAGCGTTGATGTTGGATCTTGAGGAACTGGGGTGTTTTTGACTTTTGTGGACGAGTGAATAAATTAAATAAGAAAATCGCGTTTCACTAGAAAATTAAACAATAATCATAAAAATAACTTTTTTTTCGTATTAAAAATGAAAAATAACTATTAAGTATTAATGAAGCTAGGAATCTTCAAAATGATTTCTTATTTAAGTACAAAATAAATATTGATTCTAAAAACGAAATTAATTTAAATTGGATGGTAGACAACTGATACTTGAACGACTCTGGAAGCCTGGATCTTATGAACACTACACCTTAAGCAATAAATGAAATATTTCAGAAGTTCGAACTCCGGATGCCAGACGACTTATCATAAGAAAAACTGTAGTGATATACCCCCAATACTAACTTTTAGTAATAGCTATTATAAAATCGTTAATTTAGTTAATTACATATTTAAGCGAAACAATCGTAATCGCCAGTAGATGATTAAACTAGTCGGTACTCGGTATGTTAACTGTAAACCAACTCACAGGAGTCCTGTTCCGGTATTAGATTTCTGCAATGATTATCTTCGTCCACACTGACACTGAACACACTCCACAGAGCTACACGTAAATCAGGATCAGGCTGGTCTCGAGTGAACTGCAAAGTCTTTAACAGTCTCAGAATAAATAAATAAATTATAAAATATTTCATGAAAAAAGGAAAATAAAACTATGATAGCTATTTTTAATTCCTTTCCTTTTATTCAATGTAACTCAAGTTATTTACTCTTTAATTATATAAAGTTACAGCAGCAAAGATGGTATATATATAAATATATATATAAAAATATATATAATTTATATATATATATATATATATATATATATATATATATATATATATATATATATATATATATATATATATATATATATATATATAGGACAAAGTTATTTAACGCCCACACAGAACGGGAGAGCGGAGCAAAAAAAAAATTTCACAGGTAGCATCTATGATCCATAAATAGATGTTCTAGGGGCGAAATGAATTTTTTTTTTTTGTTTTAGGGGTGAAATTAGGTTAGGTTTGGTCAGGTCAGGTCAGGTCAGGTCAGGTCAGGTCAGGTCAGGAAAAAAAATTCATTTCGCCCCTAAAATATCTATTTATGTATCATAGAGGCTACCTGTGGAAATTTTTTTTTGATCCGAGCTCCTGTTCCGTGTGGGCATTAAGTAACTTTTACCATATATATATTGTTGCGTTTGGACGCAACTCAGGAATAACAGGGCTTGAATAACTCAATCAACGTTTTTGTGCCAGAATCTATTTAACGAAATAATAAACACAATTAATATATTGAAAACAATTAACAAAAATAATAATAATAATAATAATAATAATAATAATAATAATAATAATAATAATAATAATAATAATAATAATAATAATAATAATAATAATAATAATAATAATAATAATAATAATAATAATAATAAAATGATTACATTGTGGAATATAAAAGTTATGCATAAGAAATCAGTTTTCTACATTCTTTGTTAAGGGAGAACTATTATATAAAATATTAAAAATTTTGTGCGTGAGTTCTTTATATAACCAATAATACATAAGAAAGTTATTAAAATTTAAATAAATGTAATGTATAATAAAGACTAATTTTTACTGAATGTTTTTCATTAATATTCACAATACCGCAGAACACATAATTATCTACTAGCACGGAAAGAAATATGAGACACGAAAACTAGGCCTAAAAATAATACACAAATTATCACACCTTGTTAACATTCGATGGAATAAGTGATACTGAAGCTTTTAATATCACCAAGCACTTTCACAATATTCAGCAGTGCTCACTACACAGTTTGTAAGGTGTCTTTGCAAATAATTGTTGAATACACAAAATGTTTAGACGTTTAAAAAAGAGAAGATCGAAATGCTGTTGGGCGGAAGATGGCGAATTCGAAGGAGTAGAAAATGGGGTTATTGGTCACGTGAGCGGACGGTCCGTAAAATTCAAAAAGAAGAAGAAGGAAGGTGACATGGCTCCCCTCTGAACAGCGGAGCGTCGTGAAGACTTAGGGGGAAAACCGGACGAAGAGTACGGCCATAACGCGATGTAGAACGAGGTAGACAAGACGGTAAGGTTTGAGTCGGAATAGGTTCCGGATTCGGAGGAGGAATCTGTATTGGAGCAGGAGGCGGAGATGTCGTAGCGTGGGGCGCTGAAGTAGCTGGCGTGGGGCGCTGAAGTAGCTGGCGAAGGAGTGACAATACTTGAAGGAGTTGGCAAAGGGTCAGGTGGAGAACAAGTTGATGTAAAAGGCAGAATGGGCATAAAGTCGATATTATCTTGCGAAGTAGAGGTAGATGGAACAGGCGCAGGAAGTGGAGAAAGAGTGGTGGAAGAAGCGGGATCATGTTCGAAATAAGCCGGTTTGATCCTATCCACGGAGATATTTTCTACTTTGCTCCCCTTCTGTAAGGTAAAGTACTTTCGGTAGCGTTTTAATACGAGGAAGGGTCCGTCATAGCGGGCTTGCAACGGACTACGGTGTGAGTCGTGCCGAATTAATACATGAGAGCATGTCTCCAAATCTGCAGGCATGTAGGTTGGACGGGGAGGATGACGTGGCAAAGATGGCTTCCATGCCTCAGTGCACTGACGAAGACGAGCCAAGAAGGTGTGCTGGTTCGTAGTTTTTGGAGAAGGAAGTATAAACTCACCAGGTATCCGTATGGTAGAGCCGTAGACGAGCTCAGCAGTCGAGCATTTGAGGTCTTCTTTGTACGAAGTTCGGATGCCGAGGAGGACAAGAGGAAGAGTTTCGGACCAATTGTCCGGTGTTCCATGGGCCATAAGAGAAGCTTTCAGCTGCCGGTGGAAACGTTCTATTAGGCCCTGAGCTTGCGGGTGGTAGCTGCAAGAGCGAAGGCGCTTAGAACCGATTAAAGTCATGATGTCCTTCCAAAGGTGAGACTCAAACTGCCTACCCTGGTCTGTGGACACAGTCGAAGGTGTACCAAACCTGGCTATCCAGTTGTACAAAAATGCCTGAGCAATTGTCTCGCTGGAAGTATCACGCAAGGGAATGGCTTCTACCCATCGAGTGTATCGGTCTATGCACGTTAAAATGTGTGTGAAACCATTTGAAGGTGGTAATGGGCCGACTATATCAACGTGCACCTGGTCAAAGCGTTCACCAGGGGGAAGAAATTGCTGAAGAGGTGCGACCGTGTGCCTGTGCACTTTGGATTTTTGACAGTTGAGACACTGCGTTGTCCACTGTTTAACATCCTTTAGTAAGGACGGCCAGACGAAATGCTTACCTATTTTGACTTGACTACCTTTTACCCCTGGGTGCGACACGTCGTGAATGGTGTGAAACACCTTTCTGCGCATGGGGGTTGGTACTACTGGACGAGGATGTGCGGAAGAGACATCGCATAACAAAGGCGGAAAACCAAAAATTTCTACAGTTTGAATGTCGTAGGAAGAAGCACTAGGAAAAACAATCTCTTCGAGTTGCTGCAAGCGAGCCATTTCGACGAAATCGATGTCAGGTAAAGGAGAGATAGCGTTAATTCGGGATAGAGCATCGGCAGGAATGTTGTCTTTTCCTTTTATATGGCGAATATCAGTGGTGAATTGTGCAATAAACTCAAGGTGGCGGGCTTCACGAGGGGACTGTTTAACTGTGGAAGCTGTAATGGCATGCGTGATGGGTAAATGATCAGTTACAACATGGAATTCCCGACCTTCTATGAAGTAACGGAAGTGCTTAATAGCTAAATAGATTGCGAGAAGTTCCCTTCCAAATGCGCTGTACCTTGTTTCAGGCGGCTGGAACTTTTTAGAAAAGAAAGCTAATGGACGCCATTCGTTATCAATAAATTGTTGCAGCACAGCTCCAGCTGCGAAGTCTGAAGCGTCAGTGTTGATCCTAGTCGGGGCTGTATCGGATGGAAATACTAGTAACACAGAGGAAGCCAGGGCTTCCTTAATGGCGGTGAAGGCATTAGTTGCTTCGTCGTTCCAATCTACAGTGACAGAAGCAGCAGATCCTTTACGTGGATGCTTAAGAAGTGCGTGGAGAGGAAGGAGAATTTTAGCAGCGGACGGTATGAAACGATGGTAAAAGTTCACCATGCCTAAGAAACGACGAAGTTGACGCTGTTTTACGGGTTTCGGAAAGTCACGAATCGCTGCCACACGATCTTCAAGAGGACGTATACCGTCGGCAGAGATTGTATGTCCGAGAAAGGTTAGGGATGAAACTCCAAATTCACATTTGGAAGAGTTGACACATAGACCAAATTCGCTTAGTCTGGAAAAAACTTGCCTGAGATGTGAAGTGTGTTCTTCTGGAGAGGCACTGGCAATCAATAAGTCGTCTATGTAGGCGAAGACGAAGGGTAAACCACGTAAGACTGAATCTAGAAGACGTTGAAATGATTGACTTGCATTTCTTAAACCGAATGGCGTTCGAAGAAATTCGTAAAGACCGAAAGGAGTTATAATGGCCGTCTTATGGATGTCGTCCGGATTGACGGGAATCTGGAAAAATGCGGAAATTAGGTCGATCTTTGAGAAGATAGTACAACCAGAGAGATGGGATGTGAAATCCTGTAAATGAGGTACATTATAACGGTCCGGACGGGTGATCGCATTTAGGCAGCGATAATCGGGTCGGACGGTAATCTCCATTTGGTTTGAGTACCATGTGTAAGGGAGAAGCGTAGTCAGACTTTGAAGGTCGGATGATGCCCTTCTCTAAGAGAGATTCGAACTCTAGCTTTGCTGCTTTTAGTTTATCCGGTGCAAGTCGCCGAGCGTGAGAGAATGGAGGTCTGCCGGAAGTTTCAATGTGATGAACGACATTGTGTTTCACAGGAGGGAACTTGGAGACTGGAGAAAGAAGCTCTGGAAAATCGGTAATTAATAATGATTCGAAAATATTATTAGTTGGAGAAAGATGTATGCCACTGATGGAAGCGGACGCACGAATACAAGCGGATGAGAAATGTGTCTCAAAATCAATGATGCGGTTGTGATTCATGTCAACAAGAAGGTTGAAGTGTGACAGAAAGTCGGCACCTATTATTGGTAAAGTGACGTCGGCAATCGTGAAGTCCCATATAAAGTCACGACGGAACGAGAGTGTTAAATGGAGTCGTTTGGTACCATAAGTATTGATGGTGGTGCCGTTGGCGGCGCGTAAAGAGCCGGATGCTTCTGGAGCATGAGTTTTCCCGAGGATGGAACGTGGTACAGCTGAGATTGAGCTCCCAGAATCTACGAGGTAAGATAGTTTGGTGGAGGGATCGTAAACACAAAGTAAGTTTGACGCTTTTGAAACCACCCCGAGCGTGTTTACGGAGTGGTGTTTGAGTTTAAATTCCCGAATGTACAAGGCTTAAGACATGACCGAGTTTGGTCTCCAAAACGTTGATGATTTCTACAAATACCCTGCTGGTTATGTGACGGAAACTGAACCAAGGCCTGAGAAGTAACAGGAGAAGAGGCAAACTGACGCGAAGGAGTAGGTGAACGACGATATGAACGTCGTTGTATAGTTGGAGAGCGAGAATTATGACCATAATTGTATGCAGAATAAGTATTTGATGCAATGGGAGGAGGCTGGGGATATGAAGGAGGTAGTGAATAAGGATGATGAGAGGATGAAGGATGAGGATACTGTTGAGGTTGAGGATATTGTTGAGGTTGAGGATATTGTTGTTGAGGATAAGGATGTTGTTGTTGAGGATAAGGAGGGGGAGGAGGAGGAACAGTGGAGCGCGTTTCCAAAGCGCGCATTCTAGTAGTTAGATCCATGATAGTGTTCTGCAACACCTGAAGTTGGGACACAATATAAGCATTTTCTGTGGCCGGCGGTTGTCGAATGGCATTGACTGACTCATTTACATGCGAAGGAGACGCTGGTGTTAAGTTATTATTGTCGGTGGAAACCGTGATGTGCGAAACTTGTGAAGGTATGTCTGCTGTCGTAATAGGTTTCGCTTTACAAACTCTATCGGCAAAAGTAGCTAGTTCTTGCAGGGAACAATTAGGATCGACAGTGGCTAAGCGCAATTGCATCTCTGTAGGAAGTTTCTGTAGGAAGAGATGACGTACAATATGTATACAATTACCTACGGGAGGGCCGTCGAGAAGATTGAGCATATCAGATAATAGAACTGACGGTAATCGATCACCAAGAGAACCACCAGTCAAAAGTTTTTTTACTTTTTCAGCATCTGTTTCTCCCAGACGGTTTAAAAGTTCGGTTTTAAGTTGGGTGTAAGGCTGATTGTGAGAATGCAAGGAAGGTAAAACATCCTTTAGGCGCTGCAAAACGGGAACAGGCAATATATTTAAAAGGGCTCTAAAGCGGGCAAGCTCGTTGGTGGATTCGAGCTGGAGCTCGAGTAGCGTAAATGTTAGATCCAAATCGTTATTTAGGAACTTACCAGTATAGACACCAGGTGATTCCCTGTCTGAAGCAGGCTGTTGCGATATGACATTGATGTTATCGGTGTTTGCAGCGTCAGGAGGGGACATAATTATAATTATTAATAATGTAAAATTGTAAAAAAAATAAAAATATTTTTGAAGAAATATGCGAAATAAATGAGCTAAAATGCAATTTACATACGCTAAATATAAGGAATATAGTGGTCAGAGACCAAAAACGCAATAATTTTTTACAAATAGGTATATAAATATTAATAAAAATATATATGAGGCCGCTTTTACGGGCCGAAATTACGTAAAAATGATTGGTTGAAAATGGTAAATTGGGCCGGAATTCGCCCTGATATTATTTAAAATTTGTATCGTGAAATATTATTAATTTTTTTTCAATTATATTATAAATAAGTTTCCGCTTCAGGATGTGGATGCTGTGGATCCTGTTGAGATGAGAGAGGGTTCGAAGTAGTTGTAGAAATGCCGGGATAGACGACGGCAAAAACTCCAGGGGGCACCACTATTACGTTTGGGACGTAACTCAAGAATAACAGGGCTTGAATAACTCAATCAACGTTTTTGTGCCAGAATCTATTTAACGAAATAATAAACACAATTAATATATTGAAAACAATTAACAATAATAATAATAATAATAAATAATAATAATATTAATAGACACATATTTGACACATTATAATATTTAGATTATCATTAATAATAATAATAATAATAATAATAATAATAATAATAATAATAATAATAATAATAATAATAATAATAATAATAATAATAATAATAATAATAATAATAATAATAATAATAATAAAATGATTACATTGTGGAATATAAAAGTTATGCATAAGAAATCAGTTTTCTACATTCTTTGTTAAGGGAGAACTATTATATAAAATATTAAAAATTTTGTGCGTGAGTTCTTTATATAACCAATAATACATAAGAAAGTTATTAAAATTTAAATAAATGTAATGTATAATAAAGACTAATTTTTACTGAATGTTTTTCATTAATATTCACAATACAGCAGAACACATAATTATCTACTAGCACGGAAAGAAATATGAGACACGAAAACTAGGCCTAAAAATAATACACAAATTATCACACCTTGTTAACATTCGATGGAATAAGTGATACTGAAGCTTTTAATATCACCAAGCACTTTCACAATATTCAGCAGTGCTCACTATACAGTTTGTAAGGTGTCTTTGCAAATAATTGTTGAATACACAAATGAACGTTTAAACAGAGAAGATCGAAATGCTGTTTGGGTTGAAGATGGCGAATTCGAAGGAGTAGAAAATGGGGTTATTGGTCACGTGAGCGGACGGTCCGTAATATTCAAAAAGAAGAAGAAGGGAAAGTGACAATATATATATATATATATATATATATATATATATATATAAATATATATATATAAAAGAGAGTATATATATATATATATATATATATATATATATATATATATATATATATATATATATATATATATATATATATATATATATATATTATTATTATTACAAAGCTCAATACTTATCATCTAATCAAAGCACCTAAAAAGACTAACTGATTGATATGCTCGGAAGTCAATCTATTCCTTTCACCTTTCATTTGAGCAAACATTGTTTAATAATGATACTGTTCGTTCTGACGAGACTGACGTCGCATTTACAGTAAGATATTTCATTGCTAGCATAAACATAGCAGGGAAAGCATTTTTACTTTCATTCCAAAATTTTATTGGGTCGCAATATCCACTTGATCACTGAATAACTGAATAGTGATTAGTAAACTCGGAAGACAATTTGACTATGTGTGCCAGCGTCGATCCCCCTCTCCTATTTTTGGTCCCGAAAAAGTATTTTACGAAAAATCTAAAACCCCAATTTTTCGGTTTATTTTATACACGACATTGGAGGACGAACGAAGAACGAAATATGTTGGAAAAAAGAGTTTCCTCATTTCAGGGTATAGGGAGAGGTGGATAATATTTTTTTTTTTCCGGCCTTTAAAAAATTTTTTGAAAAGAATATCGGCTTTCGATATTAAGAAAAAATATCGAAATATCGATATATCGCCTAAGAAATATATCGCCCAAAAATATCGATATATCGGTTTATAAAAATATCGATATTCGATATATCGATATTTTTTGGCCATCCCTAACCTACAGTACAGACTACAGAGTAGGTTTGTGACTTTGTGATAATGTAACGATAAATTAATTAAAAAAAAAAGATTAAAATTGTAATATATGAAACTTAAATTGGGTAGTAAAGGTAATACTTTAGCTGAGGTGAATAAACTTTACGTAACTATTACATTAAAACTATAAACTTATAATTTACAAAAATGGTATCAAAAATTCTTTGAAGTTTTTTTTTTACTGGAT
>JABUQX010146458.1:22500-26107 GCA_015478945.1 Trachelipus rathkii | reverse complement strand
TACATCATATTCTTAGCTCAGGTGATGCTATGTTAGCTTTATTAATGTGAAATAATGTAAAATTATCATTACCATGTTGGCGATATGGTTGATAAATGAGTGAATAGGTTACGTTTATGTATGCTAAGTTAGTTTAGTTATGTGTGGAACACCTCTTAATGTTGAATAGTTTATTCGTGCATAAGGTATGTTAGGTTTGGTGTTGCACATTATATTCTTACATCAGTTGATGCTAGGTTAGCTTTTTTAATGTGAAAATTTTGTTACGTAGGTATATATACGTTGGTCAGTGTATAAAGAACTAGTTTTTATGTTGTGTTTATTCAAAAATGCTACTCGATGTGTGATTTGAATCAATAGATCAATAGATCATTGCGAGGGTGGGGTTGATAGGGTGGGGGTTTGATTTACTGATTTACTGTTTTACAGCTTTGGTGTATGTAAAATGTAAATTTTTTTTTATGTTATAAACATAAAAAGAATAAAATTTTTAGTAAAAACAAAAAGTTTTAAAGAAATAAAATTAAAAATTAAAAGTTTTTTAAAAAACAAAAAGTTTTAATGAAATGAAATTAAAAATAAATAAAAGTTTTTTTTAAAAACAAAAAGTTTTAAGGAAATAAAAATAAATAAAAGTTTTTTAAAAACAAAGAGTCTTAAAGAAATGAAATTAAAAATAAATAAACAAATACAGCTCTATACTGATATGGTAAATGAATATTTAACTCATCAGCTTCATACCTGTTCATTCTGTATGCAATGTTAGTTACTTTACTGCTGTTAAGTATGGAACTTTGTTATTGTTAGCATTTTATTCGAGCGGGAGGTATGTTAGTTTTGTCATTCTGCGTTATAATCTTAGTTCAGGCTTGATACGTTAGCTTTATTGATGTGAAAAACTTTGTTACGTCAGCATATATTCGTAGACCTGTAGGATAATTAGGTTAGGGTATGGTAAATTATTGTTAAATGTTACTTATTATGTTAATGTAAAATAACAGGGATATGTCAGAGATATGTGTGAAAAAAGTGTGAATAGGTTTCTATATGTTTTGCTAGTTACTTCATTGTTGTTAAGTATGCGAAACTTTGTTAATGTTAACTGTTTATTCGTGGTGAAGATGAGTTAGGGGTGCTGGTGCACCTTATATTCTTAGGACAGATTATATGTTAGCTTTATTGATGTGAAATCTTTGTTGCATTAGCGTATTTTCGTTGGTCAGTATGATAATTATGTTAGGTAATGATAAATTTTTGTTAAATGTTACTATGTTAGTGTAAAATAACAGTGATACGTTAGAGATATGTTTAAAAAAGGGTGAACTGAGTACGTTCTGTATGCTGCGATAGTTACTTTACTGTTGTTAAGTATGAAACTTTGTTAATGTTAACTGTTTATTCGTACATAAGGTATGTTAGGTTTTGGCTCTATACATTATATTCTTAGTTCAGGTTATGATATGTTAGCTTTATTGATGCGAAAACTTTGTTACGTTAGCATATTTTCATTGGTCAGTATGATAATTAGGTTAGGTTATGATAAATTTTTTGTTAAATGTTACTATGTTAATGTAAAATAACAGTGATATGTTAGAGATATGTTTGAAAAAGGGTGAATAAGGGTACGTTTTGTATGCAACGTTGGTTATTTTCTTGTTGTTAAGTATGGTACTTTGTTAATGTTGACTGTTTATTCGTATTTAAGGTATGTTAGGTTTGATGTTTTACATTATATTCTTGCATCAGGTTATGTTATGTTATGTTAGCTCTATTGATGTGGAAACTTTGTTACGTCAAGATATATTCGAGGATTAGTATAAAAAAGAACATATTTTTATGCTATGTTTATCCAAAATGATACTCGAAATATGACTGGAGTCAACAGATCAATAGATCAATACCCCTATAGATCAGGGTTGGGACGGGTAGGGGTGGTTTGATTTACTGATTCAATGATTTACCGTTTTAGGGTATGTAAAAACACAATTTTTTTTTACGTTATAAACATAAAAAGAATAAAATTTTTAGTAAAAACAAAAAGTTTTAAAGAAATAAAGTTAAAAATTAAAAGTTTAAAAAAAAAAAAAAAAAAACTAAAAAGTTTTAAAGAAATAAATTTACAAATAGCTAAAAGTTTTTTAAAACAAAAAGTTTTAATGAAATAAAGTTAAAAATAAATAAAAGTTTTTAAAACAAAAAGAAAAAAAGATGTGAAAGGCAACGTTCTATATGTTTTGCTAGTTACTTCACTGTTGTTAAGTAATGAACTTTGCTAATGTTAGCTGTTTATTCGTGTTTAAGGTATGTTAGGTTTTTCGGTGTGTGTTATATTCTTGGTTTAGACTATGATATGTTAGCTTTGTTAAGGCAAAAACTTTGTTACGTTGGCATATATTCGTTGATCAGTATGATAATTAGGTACGGTGATGATAAATATTACAGTGTTAATACGAAAATAGTAATGATATGTTAGAGATATGTTTGAAAAAGTGTGAATAAGTTACGTATTGTATGCAAATGTTAGTTGCGTTACAGTTGTTAAGTATTGAACTTTGTTAATGTTGACTGTTTATTCGTGTATAAGATGTGTTAGGATTGTGAGTGTACATTATGTTCGTAGTTCATATGATCCTATGTTTGCTTTATTAATGTGAAAACTTTGTTACGTTAGCATATATTCATTGATCAGTAAGATACTTACACAAGGTTGTGATAAATTTTTGTTAAATGTTACTATGTTAATGTAAAAACCTCAGTGATATGTTAGAAAAAGTGTAAGTAGGTTACGTTCTGCGCTCAATGTTAGTTACTTTACTGTTGTTAAGTATGGAAGTTTGTTAATGTTACCTGTTTATTCCTGTTTAAGATGTGTTAGGTTTGTGAATGTACGTTATATTCGTAGTTCAGATGATGCTATGTTTGCTTTATTGATGTGAAAACTTTGTTACGTTAGCATATATTCATTGATCAGTATGATATTTAGACAAGGTTATGATAAAATTTTGTTAAATATTACTATGTTAATGTAAAAATATCAGTGACATGTTAGAAAACGTGTAAGTAGGTTCCGTTCTGCACTCAATGTTAGTTACTTTACTGTTGTTAGCATATATTCATTGATCAGTATGATAATTAGACAAGGTTATGATAAAAATTTGTTAAATATTACTATGTTAATGTATAAATATCCAGCATTTGGGTAGGGATGGGGAGGGGTGGGTGGTTTGATTTACTGATTTACAGGTTTAGGGTATGTAAAAACCCAATTTCTTAAGTTATAAATATGAAAAGCGTAAAAATTTAGTAAAAACAAATTGTTTAAAGCATATAAAAACAAAATAAATGAAAGTTTTGTGTTATGTTATACAAAATATGACATGAATCAACAGATCATAGATGGGGAGGGGTGTGAGGGAGGGGAGGTTGAGGAGGCCGGGGT
Organism: Trachelipus rathkii; assembly: GCA_015478945.1. Classification (NCBI taxonomy): domain Eukaryota; kingdom Metazoa; phylum Arthropoda; class Malacostraca; order Isopoda; family Trachelipodidae; genus Trachelipus; species Trachelipus rathkii. Next base: position 22,668 of record JABUQX010146458.1, on the reverse strand, counting down.
CAATAGATCATAGACGGCGAGGGTCGGGAGGCTCGGGAGGCTGGGAAGAGGTCGGTAAGGCTCAAGAGGCTCCAGAGGCTCCAGAGGCTTTTGAGGGTGTTTGATTTATATAAAAAACGTAAATTTTTTTGTTATAAACTTAAAAGATAAAAAAAAAATGTTTAATTT
>JABUQX010146458.1:17500-20000 GCA_015478945.1 Trachelipus rathkii | reverse complement strand
ACGAGGCAACTAAATATCACAAAGAATCGGTAGAAAAGAGATTTGCTGTAGAAAAGCAGGTTCAAGGAAAAATCGAGAGCATCGACAAACAGATTGACAGTCAGAAGAAAAGGGGGGCCGAAGACAGTAGAAAGCAGCTAATTCCAATTGTTGAAACAATTCGATTCTGTGGTAAGCAAAATATATCGTTACATGGACATCATTACTCAGGTCGAATCGAACTCTCTTGGCCTGTGGGAAACGATGGCAATTTTCAGAGTCTTTTAAGATATCGCGCTAATGCTGGAGACCATGTTCTTTCAGAACATTTAAAAACTAGTGCTAGAAATGCCATGTATACCAGTTTCACAGTCCAAAATGCTCTAATTCAGTCATTTGCGCATCTCATTCAACGTAAAATTGTGCAAAATATAAATAAAAGTAAATTTTTTACTGTCTTAGCCGATGAGACGACCGATGTGTCCCAGAAGGAACAATTTTCGTTGTGTGTGTTACGTTGATATTGATACTCTTACAGTCAAAGAAGATTTTTTGTGTTTCGTCTCAGTAAATGATTTGACGGGAATAAGTCTTGCAAAATTAATTGAAGAAAAAGTAATTGAACTTGGTTTGGATATGAATAATCTAAGAGGACAGGGGTATGACGGTGCAGCAGCAATGAGTGGTGAGTTCAGGGATGTTCAGAGAGTAATAAAGGAAAAAATGTCACAAAGCTATTTATACTCACTGCTTTTTGCAATGCTTAAATTTATGCCTCACAATTGAAGTACAATTGGAATAATATCAGAATGTTGTACATTTTTTCTTGTAAGTACAAAGGTTTTTGAAGAAAAAATAGAAGAACTTATTCCTAAGAGTAGCAAAAAGAGATTAAAAAAGTTTGCGAAACTCGCTGGTGCCAACGGCATGAATCGGTTTTATTATTTTTAAAGAGATGCTAAGCTCGATAATAGCAGCTTTAGAACAAATAAAATGTGAAATTGGAGATCAGTCAAAAAAAGCTATCTTAATTCTAAACAATGTTTATAGTGCTTCTTTTCTGGTTTCTCTTTTTGTTTTAAACAGACTATTAAGTTTAACATACAATCTTTCAAAACGATTGCAGACACACGTTATTGATTTGGTTGTGAGTGCATATAATGAAGTGAATCTAGTTAAAACTAAACTTGAAGCCATCAGAGAAAATGCAACATTAGAATTTCAGTAAATTTTTGAAGAATGTGTAAGCGCATCTGAATCTGAGCTGGGTATTGAAATTGCTGTACCAAGAATTAACAATTTTCAAAATATACAGACCCAACATTCCTACTTCCGGCCCACAGACTTATTATCGCACATCCATTTTTATACCATTTTTGGATGATTTAATATCAGCATTAGGAGAGAGGTTTTTAAATCATAAAGAAAATAATTTCTTTATAACTTTATCTTCCTTGCAATTTGTAATACCGAACAGGTGTTATGTTCCATATGAGAAGATAAAAGATGTAACATTTTACAAGGAAGAACTCGAAAGCCCAATTGAGGATTTAGTAAAAGCAGAGTGGGATTTATGGAAGTTGAAATGGCATCACAACACAGATCGTCCAAAACAGCAATAGACGGACTAGTTTCTTGTTCGCAGTCACAATTTCCAAATATTTACATCTTGTTGCAAATACTGGCAATTTTATCCGTGTCTACTGCTTCAGTAGAAAGAAGCTTTTAAACATTATGACTTCTGAAAACCTACTTGAGAAATACTATTGGAGATGAAACACTTACTGGACTTGCCCTCCTCTACATACATCGAAATATTGACATAAAAACTGAAGATGTTATCTCGGACTTGCTCACTCTCATGCCCGGCGATTGAAGTAAAGTTAACAATTTAGGTAAGATGATTTTAGCAATTTATATAAATTATTTCCATTTTTTCTTAGAAATTTAATATTTTGTCCTTCCACCATCTTTATATATATATATATATATATATATTATATATATATATATATTTATATATCAGTAAATATATATATATATATATATATATATATATATATATATATATAAAATATATATATATATATATATATATATATATATATATATATATATATATATATTTTTTTTTAAAAACCTTCCATCTATATATATATATATATATATATATATATATATATATATATATATATATATATATATATATATATATATATAATATATATATATATATATATATATATATATATATATATATATATATATATATATATATATATATATATATATAAGAAACGATTTTTGTCTGGCCCCCCGAAAAAAATCCTGGATACGCCACTGGCTATATATATATATATATATATATATATATATATATATATATATATATATATATATATATATATATATATATATATATATATATATATATATATATATATATATATATATATATATATACATATATGTGTGTGTGTGTGTGTGTTTTTTGTGTATGCGTGTGTCTATATTTTACTAT
>JABUQX010146458.1:0-12500 GCA_015478945.1 Trachelipus rathkii | reverse complement strand
TCTCTAGTGTATATATATATATATATATATATATATATATATATATATATATATATAGTATATATATATATATATATATTTGTTATTATATATATATATATATATATATATATATATATATATATATATATATATATATATATATATATATATATATATATATATATATATGTTATATATATATTATATAACATAGTATATTTATAATCTAATATGGAATAATTTATTATAATGTATTTTGTTTATCTTCATTGACTTAAAAGTCTACTGTAATTTACAGTTGATTTCAATTTCAAGGTTTTAATGAACCATATATATATATATATACATTTTAGGCATATACAGATATATATAAGGTTATATATATATATATATGGTATATATATATATATATATATATATATATATATATATATATATATATATATATATATATATATATATATATATATATATATATATATATATATATATATATATATATATATATATTAGGGATGTACCAGAACCAAGTTCCGGCCGGAACCTCGATTTTTTAAAAGTTCCGGTTCCGGCCGGAACTAACTTGGTTCCGGCCGGGTATTTACCGGAACTTTCCACTTTTTCAAATGTCTTTCTTAAAAAAAACGAAAATTGAGATTTGATCAAATTTTGATCAAACTCAACTAAATAAGTTTGCTTTCACTAATTATAGTAATTAATAGACTAATAGTACACAGTTTCTTAAAGTTAACACAGAAAGGTTTATCACAATTCACAAATATGTATTTCTTTTCCTAAAGTTAAAATACAAGTTTTTATCAGTTTTTTTTAGCATGAAGAGAGAGAGAGAGAGAGAGAGAGAGAGAGAGAGAGAGAGAGAGAGAGAGAGAGAGAGAGAGAGAGAGAGAGAGACGCGGGTTTTTATACTTGCTCCGAAATATCATGTTATTAAAGCCGTTTTCGTTTTTGCATTTGTGCTTACGAAACGTAAGAAATGCTCCAGTTTGCGTTCGTTTTTGTTAAACTTAGCGCAAAATCGTGAAAAATGCTCACCAAACGTAAGGAATTTCCTTAATTCTGTAAGGTTGCTATTTCCCAATAGTTGATCAGTTATTTGTAATATGAACCATTTGTTATTTTTTTATTTCTATTTATTCCAAAATCACAAGAGCTGATTCCAATTGTTTGTAAACAAAAGTGACTTTTATGAAAAATCGCGTTCGTCTATGCACGATATTCGTGCTAAAACTGGGTAAGCATTTCTTATCGAGCGTAAGCTCAAATGACAAAAACGATAACGGTCTATCTAACTCGATCGACAATATAGAGTTACAAACTCGCGCAAAAATGTACCTTTTTTTGCTCGAGAGATACCATTTTTAAACTTTGAAGACCTGTAGAACTTTATATAGTATATTCCTATTTTACTTAATAAATTTACTGATCCGCTTATCCAAAATTTGGCTTACAGAACTAAGTTAAGAGCTCACAATATGGATATGACAACATGCCAGATACTTCTAGAGAGACTCCACTTGTTAATCAGACAAGTTTTCAGTAGAATATGTAAGGTGTAGCGGAAGTCGAAAAGTTCCGGTTCCGACCGGAACTTCCGGCCGGAACTTTTCCAAGGTTCCGGAAAGTTCCGGTTCCGGCCGGAACCAAAAATTCTGGTTCCGGTACATCCCTAATATATATATATATATATATGTTATATATATATATATATATATATATATATATATATATATATATATATATATATATATATATATATATATATATATATATATATATATATATATATATATATATATATATATATATATATATATATATATATATATATATATATATATATATATATATATTCTCACCTTTCTCACCAATCTCCTGTAGATGCATGCATCTGTCAGTTGTTCTGCACGAAACTTCTCCAACGTCTTCTGTCCATCCATATCTCAGACGCCTCCACATCCTGGATGTTCCTTCCTCTCTTCACCATTGCCACGCTCACGTTGTCGCTCCATCTAACTTTAGGTCTTCCCACACTTCTTCTCCCCTCCGGTATCCATTCCAGATATCTTCTGGGCACTCGTTGCTCCTCCATCCTCTTAACATGTCCGTACCACCGCAGCTGTCCTCTCTCCACAAGCTCTACCACGCTTCTCACGCCCAAATCCGCCCTAACCTCCTCATTTCTCTTCCTGTCTCTTCTTGTCACTCCTCTAATCAGTCGCAACACGCGCATCTCGCATGCCTCCAACTTGCTCTTTGCTCTCGTATTAAGAGCCCATGCTTCATGTCCGTACGTCAGTATTGGCCTCAGTATACTTGTGTACATCACCATCTTAACTCGTCTCGAAATTGCTCTTTCCTTCAACAATGGGAACAACATTGCTACTGTCCCATTAAATTTCCCAATTCTCTTGTTTAATTCGAGCATTGTGTCGTTTTCCTCACCATAGTGCACCCCCAAATATTTAAACTGGTCCGTTTGTCTCAGCCCTTCTCCACTCAAACTCACCTCCAGGACATCTCCACCACCTCCGATCAACATCACCTCTGTCTTCCCTCGGTTTATCCTCATACCCCTCTCCTCCAACTCTTCGTCCCAAACCTCCAGAAAATTCTGCAGTCTCTCTTGGTTTTGTGCAAACAACACCAAGTCATCCGCGTATCCAAACATCTCATCCTCCACTCTGTTCCGCACCGATCTCCCGCAACTGTCCATGTATATAATGAACAGAATTGGAGACAGCACGCTCCCTTGCTTCACTCCAGTTGTGACATTAAACCATTCTCCCTCACCGGAAATAGTCTTTACTCTGCATTTACTGTCTACATAAGTGCTTTTTATTGCTTTTAACAATTTCTCAGGTATTCCATATTCTATAGGTATAAGTTTATATAGTATTATTATTAATAATAATATAGAATATATATATATATATATATATATATATATATATATATATATATATATATATATATATATATATATATATATATATATATATATATATATATATGTTGCTTTAAGTTTTGTGGGGCAGTGTTGTGGGACTTGCCATGGGCGATTCCGGGATCTCTGTTTGCATACTAAGAGTTGCCATTACTCTTTTTCTTGTTGTTTTATTAATGAGGCAAGGGGGCGCCACTGGTGATTCCAATTACAAAAGTAAGTAGTAGCCTTTTCACATGTATTATTATTATTATTATTATTATTATTATTATTATTATTATTATTATTATTATTATTATTATTATTATTATTATTATTATTATTATTATTATTGAAGGAAGTAAATTTTAGTCTTATTCAAAACTCTCTCTCTCTCTCTCTCTCTCTCTCTCTCTCTCTCTCTCTCTCTCTCTCTCTCTCTCTCTCTCTCTCTCTCTCTCTCTCTCTAATCTTTGATTGATCTTTTATTGTTTGATTTTCAGTATGTACTGGAACGAACAGGAGGATGTCTGTTCCCTCGATCCGAGACCACCATTACAGGAGCCTTCGTGACAGATACATGAACTGCACTTACGTCGACGGGAATTTAGAACTGACGTGGCTCCAGGATCAGAATCTAGATTTGTCTTTCCTTAATAATATTAGGGAGGTAAGACCCCCCCACCCTTTTCAACCGTTTCATTTGTTTTTATTACTATTATTATTATTATTATTATTATTATTATTATTATTATTATTATTATTATTATTATTATTATTATTATTATTATTATTATTATTATTATTATTATTATTATTATTATTATTATTATTATTATTATTATTAGTAGTAGTAGTAGTAGTAGTAGTAGTAGTAGTAGTAGTAGTAGTAGTAGTAGTATATCGTTTGGAAAAATTTATTATTATTATTATTATTATTATTATTATTATTATTATTATTATTATTATTATTATTGTGAGGTTAAAATTTTGTTGAATTATCTTCGTCCCTCCCTCAGGTTACTGGTTATGTCCTAATATCTCACGTGGACGTGAAGAGGGTGGTCCTCCCTCGCCTTCAGATCATCAGAGGTAGAACCCTTTTCAAGTTGTCTGTAGGAGAAGAGACCTTTGCCATCTTTGGTTGGGCTATCCAAGATGGATACCCTTGAACTGCCAGCCCATCAGAGGTGATATATATATATATATATATATTATTATCATATTAGTATCATATTATAAATTCTCTTGTGTATATTAGGCATATGTAGATCTGAAGGTATTATATATATATATATATATATATATATATATTATATTATTATGCTATATATATATATATATATATATACATTTATACATACACAACTCAACAGATTTGAATATATATATATATATTATATATATATATATATATATATATATATATATATATATATTATATATGATATATATATATATATATATATATATATATATATATATATATATCCCAAAATCTCTTCTGGGATATCAAATAATGATGCCTTATGGTTAGGATGCGCAAAAAGGAATAACGCCAGTTTCGTATAATTGTTTATTTCTATTCTCAATCCCCGATTGCCTAAAAATATACAAAAGAGTGGAATCAATAAAACAATAAAAGATACAACATGAAATGTTACATAAGAAGGTATTAAAGAAACATATAATGGTAAAGCATTTGAAAAAAATTTCACATAATTTTTCCGACCAAGATTATTATAAAACTAAATAGGCATATATGCCCCAACATTAACAATGACCATAACACACCGAAACAAAGGTACAAAACGCATGTGGAAAGTTACATAATAAAAAAAACTCAAAAGTTATAGACACACCACTCAGAACTTATAATGGTGGATATATGATTTCAACCGCCAAAAAAAAAATATACATAAAAATCGAGGACCAAAAATACCGGTCCTTTAAAATGTTGTTAAATTAAAATACAAAAGACCAACCATGTTCTAAAATATAAATAACCTTACATAACACATCTCTCAAAACCGGAGAGGAAAAAAACTTTAAAAATGTATCAAAAAGAAATTTTCAAAAACCCACTAAAATTAAATAATTTATAATACGTCACGCAGAAAAAATCCATTTACCGATGAGAAAAAACGATTCTCCCAACCTTACAAGAACCAAAAGACCAATGTCCCATATAAGACAAACTAACGCCACTCATAGAAAATCTAACTGATCTTCGTTACCAATAAACCTACAAAAACAATAAAAAAAATCGAAAAGATTTCCCCCCCAAAAAAACAAACAGATTTCCTTCATAGATTCTCATAAAAATCAAAACATAATATTATCTAAATTCATGGAAAAAAAAATTTACTCTTCTCCACAAATATATAACAAAATTTTGTCTCCAGAAAAACTTATAGAGAATATACAAATCAAAATTAATTTTACACTCCTGAAAAAAAACTTATAGAAAATAAAATATTAATTACCTTACAAAAAGGTAAAATATATAAATGCTTCTAAAAATACCAAAATAATACAAAAAGACGAACATTCGGAACGTCCTCTCATAAATACCGGAGGGGAAAATAAAAAAACATTTCCGAACATCTAAATAGAACGATTAAGCCTACAAAAGAAATTTTACCAGATTACATTCATAGGTTACCATTAAAATCAAAAATTTATCCAACCCCATGAAAAACTTCACAAGGGGAAAATTTGCACTTGCATGACAATTTCATTAATTATAAATCATCTTCCTAAAAAAAGATCAAGAGAATGCATTCAGAAATCGACCTACGAATCAAAATTGAATTTGGCGAGTAATTTATATAGTCATACACAAACCCATGGACCATCAAGTCCTATTTCAAAAACTCAAGGGATGTCCGTGATTTTAAATCGATTACAAATGGTGTGGGAATCTAAATACACCAAAAAAAAAATTTGCCTTACCCTACCACGTTCCACAAAAAAATGTAAAGATCCAAAAACCTGGATATTGATTTTCGCCAAAACAACATAAATTTCCTATGAATCCCTACAAGTTTCGCATAAAAATCAAAAAAATAATAATAATAATAATAATAAAAATAATAAAAATAATATAAAGGTACAGCCTCTCTCTTTTTCACTCACATTATGATAAAATAATAATAAAAATTTAAAGATAACTTTCAGAACACATTCGCGTTCAGATAAACTAGTAATAATATAATAATGGTAATACATAACTGAAGTTCACTTTGGGGAAGGAAATCTAATATTAAAGTCCTCAAAGTAAATTTTGGAAAAATCGGGCATGACCCTGAAGCGCCTTCCTCCGAAGGTTCACCTTCAAATAAGATTTTTAGGCTTATTTGAAAGTGTGGAAAATTTTTTATAATAATAATATTTAGCAGGGATTTCACAATTTTCACCCTGGCTAGTTACCCTAAGATTAATAGTAATAATAATAATAATAAAAATAATAATACGCTACAAAAACTGATAACATAAATTTTTAGGAAGTAAATCAAATTTTGCTATTAAAAATTTTTGGACTCTTCAGAAAAAAAATTTAAAACCTCGTGCCGGGAATGCAGGCGACTTCATCCGAAAGTTCGCTCTCTAAATAAACTTTTAGGTTTATTTGAGGGCGTAGTCTTAAAATATTTATTTATTAAACTCTACAGAATCTCAATGTGTTAGAGACCGAAATAATAATAATAATAATAATAATAATAATAATAATAATAATAATAATAATAATAATAATAATAATAATAATAATAATAATAATAATAATAATAATAATAATAATAATAATAATAATAATAATAATAATAATAATAATAATAATAATAATAATATAATAATAGATCGCATTTCACATTTTCCCCGTGGCTAGATACTCAAATAATAATAAGAAAATAAAAATAAAAAATAAAAATAAAAATTTCCTTTCAGATCCCATTCATTTCAGTATAGGCCCAACGAAAAACATGGAGCTATCCAGAAACGTTTGCCTTAGCCTGCATCACAGAAAAGCGCTTAGGCCTGAGTTACTGCCAAAAAAAAAATGGTATTGTGGTTTTATCCTAACCGTCCCTAAGTGTATTTTCTGTAAAGTTTTAAGAAATTTTAAATAATATATACAAGGAAATAGACTTACCAGCTGAATACAAAAAATATGAGGATTAGAACAAAGCACATCTATACGGATCTCACATAAATCAAAAGTGATCCTCATGGCAGAAAAATTAGCCGGCGTGGAGAAAATGACGGGGGGGTGGGTGGAGAGATGGTATTCCCTTAAAAATGGGGGAGAGTCTCAATAAACAAATGCTACAAGGTTTACGTGGGGAAATAGATTGTTGAATTTCCTTGCAAACTTTTCGGGAAAACAACTTTCAAAAAGTTTTTAATTACAAAGAATATTTTAAGTTGAAATCACGAAAGATACGAAAATAGTCAAAAAAATAACAAAGAAGAGGTACTAGGATTAATAATTATAAACTAGCGAATAGGTAACTCTAATAAGAACCTTATCTAAAAGAAAAAGGATGGGGAGATGGGGAAACATCAGGCGATGGCTTCCAATAAGGAAATTTTGAAGCCAAAAGAAATGGGGGTTAGAGCTTCATATATATATTTTTGTTTTTTATTTATAAATAAAAAAAAAATATATAATTAAATCTTGAAAGAAAAAAACGTGCTTTTCTTTCAAAAATTTCCTATACTAAAGAAATCTTTTGTATATATATATATATATATATATATATATCCTATATTAGTATTTAGAACAACTATATATATATATATATATATATATATATATATATATATATATATATATTTATAGAACCTTTTAACGTGCTTTAGTAGTAGTAGGGAAGGGCTTTCCGGACTACCAATGTGTATATATATATACCCGCTTTTTGGCATCCCTTCTTTTTGGGCCTCCGCCACGTGGTCCCCTCTTAGTTTGGCCTGACTCCCCTTTAGAGGTTTTAGCCCCTTTGATGCTTTTACCTTGATATGGGCCATCTTTGATACCGTATCAAGGCTCAAATTGACCTTTCATAAAGGTTCGTGAGGGATTAAATGGGATCCGAGTGGATCGGGCAGTACCTGTTGTAGGGAACTGTCCTAACTTGAGCTCCTGATGTACCTGTCCTGTATGTATCTATCCTAACTTGAATTCATTTTATTTCCCTCCACACTCACAACTACACCTACACACACAAACAAACACGGATACGTATACACACTCACACCAACACCTACACACACACACACACACACACACACACACACACTGCTACGTATACACACACACGCAAACCCGCTAGGCTACTTATACACACCCGCTAGGCTACTTATACACACATACACCCACCCTATACACCTACGCCTACACATACACCTACACACACAAACACACACATATACACATACCTAGACACATACACCTGCCCTATATACACACACCCACCCTCACCAACCCCGCCATAGATACATACACCCCCCTAGCTCACACCTAAACCTACACCTACACACACTATGACACTTATACACACATACACCCACCCATAGACACTTAATCCACCCATAGATACTTACACTCACCCATAGACACTTACACTTACACTCACACACACACACACATAGACACTTACACCCACGCACTCACACCTACACCTACACACACAAACTATGACACTTATACACACATACACTATTACACTTATACACACATACACCCTCCCATAGACACTTACACCCAGCCATAGACACTTACACTCACTCACACACACACACACACACTCGCACACACACACACACACACACTCGATATTTTGATGCCTCAGCTTTGATGCCTCAGCTTTGATGCCTCAACTTTGATGCCTCAGCTTTGATGGCTCAGCTTTGATGGCTCAACTTTGATGGCTCAACTTTGATGGCAACTGTATTGATGGCTCAACTTTGATGACTCAGCTTTGATGGTACCTTTGTTGATGACTCAGATTTATTGATGGTTCAACTTTTACGGTTCAACTTTGATGGTTCCCAATCACCGTAAGGAGTGTCTATGGGTGTCCCATGAGATCCCTAGGTGTGTCAGACGAGTGCCAGGTGAGTGCCAATGAGAGCCAATGAGGTGCCGTGAGTGCCACATAGTAATGAGAAGCGAGTGCCATAATGCCGACTGGAGTGCCAGTGCCAACTGAGTGCCACTTTTTCAAGCCTTTTCTAGCCTCCCCTGAGCCTAGAATAGCCATAATATTGGTGTCTACCCCTAGGTTATAAGGTATGAGGAATCGATTGGTGTATATTATAAGTTGCTAGGATGCTTCCTACTATGAGTTAGCTTTTCTAGCCTACCCTGATCATAGAATAGCCCTAATATTGGTGCCTACCCTAGGTTTATAAGGTATGAGGATTCGAATGGTGTATATTATAAGTTGCTAGGATGTTTCCTTTCTAGCCTTTTCTAGCCTACCCTGCCCTACATCATAGAATAGACCTAATATTGTTGCCTACCCCTATGTTATAAGGTGTGAGAACTTGAATGGTGTGTATTATAAGTTGCTAGATTGCCTCATCATTCCACCCTTTCCGTTTCCCAGTCCTGTTTCCCGCCGTGCAAGCTCCTGCCTGCCGCGTTCCCGCCGATAGCTGCAAAGCAGCTGCCGCTTATGCCCGCAGGCGATATTCCGCGTAACCGCCGCGTGCGCCCGCAGGCGCAATATTTCCGCGCGCACGATAAATATTTCATAGTTGTGATATCAATGTAAACTATTCAAAGAATTTCTTTTCAAATATACTATGAGTCATTCATTTTTATTTCATACTTAAACATTTTTTATTAAAAACATATACTTTACAGACCTTAAAGCAGTAAAACAGTAAATCAATAGCTCAATTGCCTAGCAACAGAGGGATTAGTAAGGCTTTGTTTTACTGCTTTACTGCCTTACATCAGATATTTATTAACATTATGTTTTTTTTTATTATATATTTATTAACATTATGTTTTCTTTTATATTTTTTATTATTATTATTATTTTTATTTATTATTTTTATTATTATTATTTTTATTATTATTATTATTTTTATTATTATTATTTTATTATTATTATTATTATTATTATTATTATTATTATTATTATTATTATTATTATTATTATTATTATTATTATTATTATTATTATTATTATTATTATTATTATTATTATTATTATTATTATTTTATTATTATTATTATTATTATTTTTATTATTGTTATTTTTATTATTGTTATTTTTATTATTATTTTTATTATTATTATTTTTATTTTTATTTTTATATTATTATTATTTTTATTATTATTAAATATTATTATTATTATTATTATTATTATTATTATTATTATTATTATTATTATTATTATTATTATTATTATTATTATTATTATTATTATTATTATTATTATTATTATTATTTTTATTATTATTATTATTATTATTTTTATTATTATTTTTTTTTATTATTATTTTTATTATTATTATTTTTATTATTATTATTTTTATTATTATTTTTATTATTATTATTATTATTATTATTATTATTATTATTATTATTATTATTATTATTATTATTATTATTATTATTATTATTTTTATTATTATTATTATTATTATTATACTTAGTAACTTATTTACTTCATGCCTATTATTATTTAACACACACACACACACACACACACATATTATTCTTATTATAATGAAATTAAACTTTATATATATATTAACATTATGTTTTCATGAGTGTGGAGCGAGAGTGGGCACAGTTTAAGTGGGATGGAAGAAGGTTAGAGAAAATCGAGTGTCTGTTATATAATCATTTTATTTACTAAAATTGTACGAAATTTTATTTGAAAACATATACTTTTACCGGACCTTAGCAGTAAAACGTAAATCAATAGCGCATTTGCCTAGCAACAAAGGGATTAGTTTGCCTTTGTTTTACTGCTGCTTTACTGCTTTACTGCTTTACATCATATTTTAATATATAATGAGCCTATTTATTAAAAACATTTTATGTTTTTTAATTAATCATTTACATTTATATTATTCACCCACTGTTAACTAAAATTATTTGAAAGTTTTTTAACTAACGCGGATTTATTTTATTATTATTATTATTATTATTATTATTATTATTATTATTATTATTATTATTATTATTATTATTATTATTATTATTATTATTATTATTATTATTATTATTATACCTCCAGTCATTTTACTTCATGACTATTATTATTTAACACACACACACACACATACCAACACGAAAAACACACACACACAAACACATACGCACACACACACACACACACACACACACACACACACACACACACACACATTATTATTATTATTATACCTCCAGTCATTTTACTTCATGACTATTATTATCATCTATGTACATTGACATTCCAACACGAAAAACGAAACACACACACACACACACACGCACACACACACACACACCCACACCCACACACACACACACACCCTGTTCATTAAAATATTCACTGTTTAAACATATCAAATAAGTTCTTTTGTATTAACATAACATATAATTTATTAAAACATTTTATGTTTTAATTAAACACGTACATTTATATTACTCATTCAATTATAACTAAAATTATTTCAAAGTTTCTTAAAACTTCTATAATAAATCATTATCTTTGAACAAAGAATTTATTATTATTATTAACTGTTAATACTTTTGTTTATAAATTTTATAACTATCAAGTTTTAAAATAATTTTTACTAAAATTTTATGAAATTTTATTAAAACATATATTTTACGTACCCTAAAGCAATAAATCAGTAAATCAGTAAGGCAAGACCCTAGCAGCCCTCTACACCAAGCTATACCACGTTTTGTTCTATTGACTTACTGCTTTACATCATCTTTAGCCATGTAATAAGTATGAAAATAGCAAAATAAGTTCTTCTCTGTTAACATAACATGTATTTTACTAAAATCATTCTAGGTTTTTATTTAAAATAACAATTATTCACTTGCATTTATATTATTCATTTAATGTTAACTAAAAATATTTCAAAGTTTTTTAATATAATATACACCAATCGATTCCTCATATTATTAATTATTATTATTATTATTATTATTATTATTATTATTATTATTATTATTATTATTATTATTATTATTATTATTATTATTATTATTATTATTATTAGTATCTATGTACAACAATCCAACACGAGAAAACACAACAACGCGCACTCCTTACAGATACGAAACTGACCCTTTCTGTAAATTGTGTTGAAATAACTACTTTAGGCCTAATTTTAGGATAAACCTGATTTAAGCCTAATACTAGGTCAAAAGGTAATTCCAGTATACACAAGAACGAGAATCAATGTTATTATTTTTATAAATATATTTCAAATGACCTCTTTCTGTAAAATGTGTTGAAATAATCACTTTTAGGTGTTATGCAACGCGGGAAAGGCACGATAAACACGAAAACGGTTGCAAACACCCAAACGATTTGAACGCTAATAAC
>JABUQX010146457.1:22500-34576 GCA_015478945.1 Trachelipus rathkii | reverse complement strand
TATAGCATATATATATATATATATATATATATATATATATATATTAGGACCTTGTTATGTTTTACTGACTCGTTATTTAGTTTTTAATTTTATATATATATATATATATATATATATATATATATATTTAGTATATGATCCCAATAAATAATTTTAAGTGGTAACGGACATGATTCTAAAATATATAGGACCAGTTACGTTTTACGACTCCGTCAGTTTTAAAAAAAAATTTTAACTAAAGGAATACCCAAGTAAACCGCAAAGATGGCAGGAGTCGGTGTCTCTCGGCCTTCCAGGGAACGATAGGTAGACTATTTCCTTCTCCGGGGAAGGTCTCCGGAACCAGTTCGACTCTTATCTAAAAGCTTACATTTTGTACTGTTTACACGCTGATCTCCAAAATGTAATTGGTTTTTCTGTAAGTGTCGTACTTTTCGAGATATTTCATTTGTGTGTGTGTGTATGTATTTTACATTTTTGTAATAAGCTTCATACGCTGATCTCAAATATGTAATTGGTTTTTTTTTTACTTATTTAAGAGTATTTATTTTTCTCCTGTTTTTATCAATGTGATTATTGAATAATTTAAAAATATTTCGGAACTTTTTGAATCACGTCCATCACCACTGAAATTCATTAGTATCATATACTAGAAATATGTTAAAAAAACAAAAAAATCAAAAACTGACGTGGAGTCTTAATAGATAAGTAGGGTTAAATCTCTTTATATATATATATATATATATATATATATATATATATATATATATATATATATATATATATATATATATATATAAGATATATATATATATATATATATATATATATATATATATATATATATTGGGCGTAGTTGTAGCGGTAATAATTTATTCCAAATCTTTAAGGAAATTAAAATGAACCTAATGTTTGTTTATTAGACGATATGAAGAGGGTTTATTAGTTGAAAAAACTGAAAAATACATTAATAGATAGATAATGAAGTAGTAATTACTAATTACTAGCGTATTATAAACTTACATTTTTTCTAAGGAGTTTTAATGTTTTCGTTTTCATATTGGCTTGAAGTCAACTAGCTGTGTGCTTTTATACAGCTAGCTTCTTCTGACAGTATTCTCCGCTAGAACTCTCAGTATGTCGATACCATTTGCCGGCTGCCAAAGCTACTAAATCAATCACGGAAGCGGGTATTTGTTGTATATTCAGCTGCAGGTAGCACATCAAAAAAACAATTGCAGGAAATAAAAGAAATATTACAGCAATTTTGAAGAGCATTCATAAAGAACATGGAGTTCAAAAGAAACTGCGGGAAAAATAAAAAAAAAGGATTATATTTTCGTGTAAGCAGCCATCGGCTTAATTTGGTCAGTAATGACCTAAACATTATTCCGGAAATTCGAAATACTATTGCCACAATAATAGACAAACTTTTTCAGAGACTCCACACTAAGAAGAAAATACATTCCCAACTTGCCGAAACCCGTTGGACTCAAAAATATCATAGTATTGCTATTTTCTATACAAATATGTAAAAATCGTTGAAGGGTTAGAAAAATTGTGAAAGGAAGGCAACAATCAAACAAGAAAAAGAGCTTTTCTATTATACTGTTCGGCAACCAGACTCAATCCTCTTCCGTAATAGCCAAATATTTTGCTTTAGTTGAACCAGTGGCTAAAATTATTAAAACAAAAAATTTTGACCTTATGCAGTGCTCTGATCATGTCCAAAGAATTTCGAAAGTTGTCAAAGACCACTACAAAATGCTTATATAAAAAAAAGTTTTTAAAAAAAGCTTTTATCCGCCAATGTTATTACTGCTGAGTTCTTAGTAGAACTTGCATCACCTAGAAAAGTACAAGCCAACTGAGAATCCAAGACGTCTAATGCTAGTTTAGATTTAATATTAGTTACCACTCAGGACTCGCCAACCCCCACAAATATTACTTTACGTTTCTCAAATGTATTTTTTTTTTACTCACCTCGTGACACATAAAAAAATTTAATTACAACTATTGTAGACTTGTTATTTTATTTATTTTATAACAGAAATAACTTTTTTATTCAATATATTTTTATCAGCCTTTGAAAAGAAAAATCTGGAGTTTAACCAACCCACACCATCTACTGATCAGTGTGAGCAAGGACATAAATCACTCAACCTTTGCCAGCCCCACCCAAGTCAAATCACACACACACACACACACACACACACACACACACACACACACACACACACACACACACACACACACACACATATATAGATTATACTATATCACACATATATATATATATATATATATATATATATATATATATATATATATATATATATATATATATATATATATATATATATATATATATATATATATATATATATATATATATATATATATATATATATATATATATATATATATATATATATATATCTATATAATGGCTAAAATGACCAAAACATCTCTAAACATTTTATTATACCGACTAGTTTCGGGTGAATTACACGTCTACCCATTATTATCCATTTTTCTGAAGAGAATGAGAATTGATCGCAGAATAAGGGGGATGGTGCAAATGTTAAAAAGTTCTATAGGAGATACCTTTATGTTCAGCAATGCGAATAGAAAGACTACGAGTAGTCTTTCCTAAGTAGGTGGCATCACAGCCAATGCACTTGTATTTGTATATCACTGATGAACATAAAGGTAAAGGAAGTTTATCTTTAACTTTGAAGAATTTTCCAATTTTATTTTCATTTGAAAAGCTAATCTGAAGTTGAACTGGGGGTAATTTGATTTTAATATTCCTTTAATTCTGCGTTCAATTTCACAACTCACTCTCCCCATAAAAGGTACTTTCATATACAGAATTTCTTTAGGTACAGTTAATTTAGTGCAGGATATTTGCTGAAATTTTAACGAACTTCTCATTTTCTTCAGAAAAATAATCCTATACAGGATTCAAATTTCAATGTTTTAGACTTTGGAAAAGAACCTGACCTCCATTCTTTAAAATCCTTATATATTTGGGACCACGCTCCAAAGCTGAATGAAATTTACAAACTGAAAATATTTTAATACTTCATGAAGTAGAGTTTTGTGCTTAGTGACATTACATATAAATATTAGTTTTTCTCTTATTTAATTATTTATTTATAAATTTTATGTTATTATTTTTAAGTATTATTATTTAAAATTTGTTATATTATTTATATCATTATAGTCCAAACCTTGATAATGGGTAGACGTGTAATTCACCCGAAACTAGTCGGTATAATAAAATGTTTAGATTTATTTTGGTCATTTTAGCCATTATAAAATTCCGCCTCAAGAATAGAGGTCCTGTCACTACTGTTTTGTTAAGAAATTATATATATATATATATATATATATATTATTAAGTTATTGTTATATATATATATATATATATATATATATATATATATATATATATATATATATATAGTATAGTATATAGTAGTTATATATGTATATTATATATATATATATATATATATATATATATATATATATATATAGTGGAAATTTACATGTGTAGGGACGGTTATGTAAACATTTGCATGTATGTCATAGTGAGTGTGCACCTATGTACGAGGCAATTTGCTAACCTCACCAGTGTACATCTCTTAACAATGACTGGTGAATCATTCTATATAAAATTCCCTTGTAACTAAGCAGAGCACTAGCGAAGCAGAGCAGTTGAAAGCATCTCCCCCACCCTTTAGGCGGGAAAGATGCCAAAAGATTTGAATGTAATTGGTCAGAGCCCAACTGGGACAGACGCCAAGCCAAAATCGCGATTGTGTGCCGTCCCCTCTTAGCAGGAGGACGTGCTGAAGATCTGTGTCTAATCCTTTGATATAAAGGTCAAATATATTAGTGACAGGGTCATATATTATTTGCGCTGCAATTAACGTATTAAAAGTTAATTTATATGCCGATCTATTGTCCCATTTATCATATATTTCAATATCCAATTATATGATTGTCACATGTCAATTATCATTTTGCATTCAGTTTAATAAACAATTAACGACCGATCTATTATTTACATACCCAAATATTGATTTATATTTAGTAATTAATCGGCTTCGAGTATCTTAGCTTAGAAATTTTGGTGACCCCAGAGTGACATAAACCCCCCTTCTTATGGGTGCATTCCTTCATTATCATTATTTTAATTACCTGAAATTGATCACCGTCAAATTGGAGCGAAAAATTGTGAAAAATAACTGTGAATTTAAACCTGTTCTAAATATAAATCGGCGTGTGTGTGTTAAACTTAAAATATTATTTGTGTTAAACAAATTGTGATCAGTGTCGTGAAATTAAACTGTATATTGAAAACTTAATTGAAGAAAATCCCTAATTTGAGAAAAGTTAAACAAAAATATTCGTTGCTCAAACTGAACGAGCGATCATAATTCTCAAAGCGACGCCTAAAATTTAAAACGGTCTGAAAGAACCCATTGAGCTTTCAAACGACCGTTGGAATATTAGGTACTAAAAGCCGAAAACAAAACTCTTTTGTTATGAAAATATGGTCGCTGCTAAAAAGCTATCGCATAAAACCAAGTCAAGTATTGCTAAAGTTACTCCCACAAACGGGAGGGAAAGAAAAAAGTCAAATTCCCCACCAACTGCTCTGTCTCCACGAGAGAGAGAGAGAGAGAGAGAGAGAGAGAGAGAGAGAGAGAGAGAGAGAGAGAGAGAGAGAGAGAGAGAGAGAGAGAGAGAGAGAGAGAGAGAGAGAGAGAGAGAGAGAGAGAGAGAGAGAGCGATAAAAGAGAGAGTAAGTGCAAAAGAGAGAGAGAGAGAGAGAGAGAGAGAGAGAGAGAGAGAGAGAGAGAGAGAGAGAGAGAGAGAGAGAGAGAGAGAGAGAGAGAGAGAGAGAGAGAGAGAGAGAGTCACCTAATTGAAGTCCATAACAGAGAGAGAGAGAGAGAGAGAGAGAGAGAGAGAGAGAGAGAGAGAGAGAACAACAACAAGACGACTCCGTGAATACCAGTCACCCTTGAAACAGTATAGTCATTTGACCTCCAGCCAACTCCCTCCTTTCGATCCCTATGGTGTTATCAGCTGGCTGAGCGCTGTGAATGCAGTCTTCAAGTTGAATCATATTGATGACACACATGAACGAGTCCGCCTTTTGGCGGGAATTCTACCAAATACTCTGGTTTCGAAAATACACTTTCCGTTGCAGGATGATGCTTATCAATTACTCATCGATGATATCGAGGAAACCTATTTACCAGCGTTGAGGCAACGAATCAGAGAGGTTTTTAAAAAGGGAATGCAACGAGATGAATTACCCAGCGAATATTTAAATAGAGTGAAAGACGTTTCAGGTAGTAGAAATTTCGATTTTTTGATTGAGAACAACCCAAACTTTGCAATCGACCTGTTTTTAGAAGAACTACCAACAAACGTCCAGATGAGCCTATATGCTCTGGCAGAAGACAAAAACCTACCCAAAATGGTCCGGGTTGCCGACGATTTATTTAAAAATTTTATACGAAAAGGAAAAAATCATCATCCCTCAACGAACGAAGAATCTTGGGGGAGAGTAAATCTAATGAGAGAGAGGAAAGGCTTGTCCGACGCTGACTCCCAAAATAGAGAGAGTCACTCGTATAGAGAGGAACGCCCACAAAACTCCACCTTCCTCGATCCTACAAAAATTTCAAGCCAGTTGGAAGAAATGATGAAAGCCATAAAAGACAAGTATGGCACTGTCGAGCTGCTTGGGAAAGAAAGAAAGCAAACAGCTGACGAGCGAACTAACTATGAGCCGAGGACGCAGTTTGGGGCGAAAGTCAAGATACAATAACAATGCTTTGGACAATATCACAAACGACTATTGTTATTACCACCAACGCTTTCTCCACAAGGCTTTCCGCTGTGAATCTGAATATTGTCCCTTTATCCCCTCCTATGCTACAGGGGAGGTGAATGGCAACCAACCCATGAACTCAACAGTCGGGAAAGCCTAAACGGCTGTACCTCGATGCCATCTGGAGTCAGCCGAGAAAATTCAAAGTCACAAACCAGATCAGTGACCTTTCATCCTGAGGTAGTAGTAATAAATGAAAATGAATTTAATAATAATAAAAACAATGTTGCATTGAACTTTGATCATAATAATGCAACAAATAACTCTATAAAATTTATAAATAAAAACAATACGGAAAATATTAATAATAATGAAAATACTACTACTACTACTACTACCACTACTACTACTAATAATAATAATAATAATAATAATAATAATAATAATAATAATAATAATAATAATAATAATACCAACGCAGGACGCAGTTTTAGGTCGAAAGTCAAGATACAATAACAATGCTGTTGACAATATTACAAGTACTTATTGTTATTACCACAAACGCTTCCTCCACCAGGCTTATCGCTGCGAATCTGAAAATTGTCCTCTATACCACTATTATATGCTCAAGAGGGGATGAATGCCAACCAAACGACAACAACAACAAGCCTAAAACGGCTGTACTCGATGTCATCTGGAGTCAGCCGAGAAAATTTAAAGTCACAAACCAGATCAGTGACCTTTCATCCTGAGGTAGTAGTAATAAATGAAAATAAATTTAATAATAATAAAAACAATGTTGCATTGAACTTTGATCATAATAATGCAACAAATAACTCTATAAAATTTATAAATAAAAACAATACGGAAAAATTAATAAAATTAATAATGAAAATATTACTACTACTACTACTACTACTACTACTACTACTACTACTACCACTACTACTAATAATAATAATAATAATAATAATAATAATAATAATAATAATAATAATAATAATAATAATAATAATAATAATAATAATAATAATAAAAACCAATTTATTACATTTAAACCCAAACAAATGAAAAATATGAAAACGATAGCCAATGTGATTTGCTCATCACTGTAGTAGGTCGTGTCGCTTCTAGCGTTATTACGTTTATGAAAATTCGTAAATTTTAAATGGGAGTGTGTTGTTGACTGAGTAGTTGTACAGAAACCGAGAAATTGTGTCTGACAAGAAATTAAGAGTAATGTACAAATAAATGATTTTTTAGGGCCTGTAAAATTACCGCATGATAATTACACCTTCTTTAATGATATTTCATGTAATCTTATGCCAGATATAAGGGCAGGTCAAGCTCATGAGACAAGTATCTACCTGAGTCTGGTCGATAACAGTTTCAGAAACGAGAAATGCTATCGCATTGAAAAATTCTGACGGAGACCACATCGGGGAGAAAGCTTGTGGGATGAGTAACTTGCAATTATATCAGGTGTATGATATCTTAAATAATAGGGAACTTATTGTTGACTCAGGATCCATGTTTAACATATTGCAGGCCGATGCTGTTGCAAGGCAAAAGCCTCCTATCGGTCATATGCTGGCCGCAAATAACACTAAAATTAATATATATGATGTAAAAACTATTGAATTTGATATAAATTTGGGTAAAATTTATGAAGATGAGTTTTATATTGCTGACGTAGAGGTAAACATCTTAGGTCTTCCATTTCTTAAACGTTATAATTTAGGTATCAACTTTAAAAATGACATTTTAATTGACCCCTCAACTAATAAAGCTATAAATTTAATTAGAAATAGTAATAATAAGGTTAATTTTGTGCACGGAATTTCCCGAGATCCTAAATCTTTCTCTGGACCCCTTTCAACCTCTCCTCCGCATGTTCCTATTAGTGCTATCTTTTATAATGATTTATTATTGGAATACAAAGATTTATTTCTTAATCCTTATGTAACAGAAAATAATTATATAAAGAGTAAACAAAATGAAAGATGGGGAGAGATATTTAAAAATTATAGAGGTAAAACAAGCAGCGAGAGCACAGCATTAATAAATAAAGAAGCAAATAACTGCCAATGAAGAACAAGCAGTCATACCTGAAAGAATATTAATAGAATTAGCTAATACCTATCCTTATAAAGCCAACATCAAAGGCTCACCGATAGCTATGAGAGCCAGAAGGATACCTCATAAATTATATAATCAAACAAGAGCTGAATTTAATAATTTGATTGCAACAGGTGTGTTAATAAGAACTAATTCCGCTTGGTCATTCCCTGTTTCAGTCATTGAAAAAAGTAACAATCGAGTGAGGTTAATTTCAGACTTCCGTGAATTAAATAAAAGGGCTGAACCGGAACCTTACGGTCTTCCGACTTTGCAAGATGCAATATTCTCCTTGCAAGGTTGCAACTATTTCAGCAAAATTGATATGACGCAGGCCTTCTACTCAATTCCATTAGACAAAGAAAGCATAAAATACTTCACTATTACCTCTAATATGGGTAATTTTAGCTATTGCAATCTACCCATGGGTTATTCTGCATCGCCATTTGTGTTCCAACGTTTTTTATCGAATTTATAGTATATCGGGTGTGCTGATTTCAGAAATGACATTAGTTTTCCAAGATTGGCTCTAGTTCCTGAGATACAGGGTGTTCCAGATTTACTCTTATACAAATATCTTTTTTAATGGCATATTTTACAGTAATATCGTTTTATTTCTTTTAAGGGGCTTACCTTTATATATACTTTATTTTTTTCTATTTTCAGAACACTATGAGTACTTCACGAAGAGCCTGTTTGAATAACCCCCATTGTATTCTGTAACATCTGTAGTGAATATTGCCAGGAGAACCAAAGAAGAAATATTATTACTTTAACTTTTTGTGAAGCAAGTATTATCTGGTCATACTTTGAATGAAACTCGAGACCAAGTGATAGTCTTGGGCCCCCATATGGTCTGTAAGCGTGTGTCGAAAATCTACGCCAGTGGAAAAAAACGAAGAAAAGGTTTAAAATTTGGCGTGCCTATGGTATTGGTGGGAGCCAAAGAATCACCACAGTGACCGTTATTTTTGTTTGGTTAATGTAAAAGGTACAATCGTTGCAAGAAACGTAAATTTGAGTATCTGATTTGGAATCAGCAAGGGACTTGTGCTCACACTCGACGACCTCATCCCAGTGTTCACTACACTCCCAGACCTAGCGTTGCCTGGTGAAGAAGATATCCAGGATTTGGTGTGCACACGTGCAGATAGTGGTAGTGAATATGAAGAAAGTACTTCTACACAGCAACAGTTCTCCCAGGAAGAGATCAATGATTTAGTACGAGTGTTAAGTCTCTCCCAAGATTCTGAGCTTATAGCATCTAGACTAAGTGAAAAGAACTGTCTCAAGGTCGAATGCAAAATAACTTTTTTTCGGACAAGAGAGGTAGTACTTCTTCCATATTTCATTGAAGAAGAAGACCTAGAATACTGTAGGAACATCCCTGGACTCCTACTCCAAATGGGGTTACCTAAATACCGACCAGAAGATTGGCGATTGTTATGGATAGTTCAACGAGAAGCCTAGCGTGTTTTATTGTACAATGGCAATAGTTACATCGATTCCAATAGGTCACCTGGCCCAAAACTGGAAAGAGAACATGAAGTAATTAATAATGATCTTGCAGAAGCTTAGATATAATGAACATCAGTGGTCTATATGCGTTGATTTGAAGATGATCATCATCTTACTTAGGCAGAAAAACGGATATACTAAGTACCCTTGTTTCATATGCTTGTGGGATAGTAGGGCTAAAGAAGACCACTGGGAAAAAGTTGTATGGCCTGCTAGGGAAAATATGACTGTAGGTACATCAAATATCATTAACGAACCACTGGTTGACAGGGAAAAATTATTTTCCCACCACTCCACATCAAACTAGGACTGATGAAGCAATTTGTTAGGGCCCTAGACAAAGATGGTGAATGTTTCAAATATATTTCCAGATTTTTTCCAGGGTTGAGTATGGAGAAACTCAAAGCTGGAATCTTTAGCGGCCCTCAAATTCGCAAAATCATCAAGGATGACAATTTCATAAATTCCATCTGCCTGGAAAAGTTTTGTCTTGGTTGTTCAGGACTTGAGCAACCATAAATCTGCCAACTATGTAGAACCCGTACAGAAATGCTTTCAGACTTCAAAATTTGAATGCTAATATGAGCAAAAAGTTCACTTTCTACAGTCACTTAGATCGGTTTGACAATCTAGGATGTTATAGTGAGGAACAAGGGGAGAGGTTCTATCAAGATATCAAGGTGATGGAAGAAAGATACCAAGGAAGATGGGATACACACATGATAGCAGACTATTGTTGGAGCCTTCAACGTGATTGTCCACATTCTGCACACAGAAGACAATCATATAGACAGCGATTTGTAATGCATTAATTGTGATTTCATTGTACTGAATTGAATGTTTTGACCTATTAGCATTTTATGTACTTACTCATTAACAATTTGATATATATCTTTCGTGTTTTTTTTTTTTTGTGAATTACGTTACAACCTAACATAAATTGTTGTTATTAATGTATTTTTGTGACCACCCTGTATCTCAAAAACTAGAGCCAATCTAGGAAAACGGAGGTCATATTCGGAATCAGGGCAACAAGTTACCTATAAAATGACCTTCAAATGTTTTGCCGCAAAATCTTTGTTGGTCAGTGTTATCAATCGTCACCATTTATATTTCAACGTTTCGTCAACATCCTCCTTCAGGATATAGATAATACTCAAGTGTATATGGATGACGTTTTAGTGTATACTAAGACCGAAGAGGAACACAAAATTGTCCTTGAAAAGGTGTTTAAGGGTCCAAAACCAATATCTAAGCCTCAACCATCCAAATGCCAAATAGGAGAAACTGAAATCAACTATTTAGGTTACACCATCAATGAAGAGGGTGTGCGGCCTAATTATGAGAAAATTAAAGAGATCTTGGAAGTACCAAATCCTAAAACAATAAGAGATTTAAGAGCATTTTTAGGTCTTGTGGAAAATTTCTGCCTTGGAATTAGCCTGTGGATCATACCTCGCAGTCGTGGTATGGGGAAAACCATACTCCAGAAGAAGAATAATTTGAAATGAAGCAGCAGATAAAGCTTTTGAAAACGCAAAGAAAGCCATCCAACATGCCTCCACCTTAACATATCCTAGTATGTCGGGGCCAATAAAGATCATAGTGCATGCCACTTAAGTAGCAATTGCAAGCGCAATATTATCAAATGATAATGAAAGTCGACCTATCGCATTTTATAGCAGTATTTTATCTCCGACTGAACAAAAATATGATTATGCAAATAAATTACTTGTGTGTCTGAACAAAGTACTATTAAAATACGGATACCTCATCGTAGGGCGAAATTTTGCAATTGAAATAACTTTTAGGGAATTGATAACCAGATATAATCTAGTTAATCATTCTAAAAATCAAAATGTCCGTGAGATCCGGCAGTTGAATTTTATTAGCACATTCAAACCAACATGGCATTTAATCACTTCCAAAAATAACCCCTTAGCTGTATATCTTATAGAAAATGAAATAATTGCAAGTAAAGATGCTTGCAATAATGAAGAAGGGGCGTGGCTTCCAAATCTCTCAGCCAATAGCAGCGCGCCAGATTTACAAAAAGAGAACGGGATTGGTTCCTCAAACAGCCTCTCAACCAATCAGAGCGCTGAACACAAACACGAAATGAATGAACTTGAAAGTGGGACTTTAAACCTCTATTTGGAATGTGCCTTTGCCAGATGCGCTAAAGGGCTAGTCCCACGGGAATTTAAACGGCGAGACCACACGCGACAAAATCACAACTATGAAAGAAAGGATTCAGACAGTCTTTTTAAAAACATCTGATCCACATTCCACAAATACTACAAATTTTTACGATGGGAAATCTTGAATTCAGATGACTCACCTCTCACGGTTGATAAGCGGAGAGCTATAGAGAATAAATTGTTAAATAAATATAAAACAAAGAGTTCACTTAAAGTTAAAGGGCAAAGGTTTTGGTACAAGAAGATCTAAGAAATGTAAAAATCTTTTATAGCCTTGTTAACTCCCCATCAGAAAAAGAAAAGCGAAATTGATAAATGAAAAAGAAAGAGAAATGAGAAACAGGGAAAGATGTCTCTTGAGGAAGAAAGAGTGGAGACG
>JABUQX010146457.1:7500-17500 GCA_015478945.1 Trachelipus rathkii | reverse complement strand
ATATATATATATATATATATGTTATATAAGGTTGTTGTTATATATATATATATATATATATATATATAATATATATATATATATATATATATATGGTCAGCATCCCGAAAAGTTCAGGCACGTAACTAAAACTATAATAGGTATTAATGAAAATAAATATCATTTTATTAATCAGACATTTTTACCGCAGAAATTTAAAAAAAAAAAAAAAAAATAACGCTTTTAAAAATTAAAATTGTTAAAATTGTTGAAAAATTTACAGTTTTGATAAATCAAAGATGCGGTTTACTCCCGAGATGACGGAAAGTTGCCAAATGTTGAATTTTTTTCTTTTAAACGACAAATACCCACGGGTAAACAAGAACGATGGATATCGGGGTTTCGGTCATTGGACGACGGGGACGAAGTCCCCTCTGCTCGAACCCCCTGGAGAAGGATATAAAAAGAAAAATAATATTTTTTCCAGTTATATTATAAAGCGACATTTGGCAACTTTTCTCTCGAGACTGCAGCTTTCAACGTCTTTCAAGTCAATCAGAGCCTGACTTTTACCAATATTAATATGAGTTATTAATAAATATTAGGAATAAATTAATTTTTTTTTAATTTCAGGGTAAAAAGCTCCTGATTAATAAAATGATCGCCCACTTTGAAAATCAATTATTTTTCAGCGCCCCCCAATTTTTTTTACTTTACCAAAACTTAAAAACCACAATGGCATATAGTATATATATATATATATATATATATATATATATATATATATATATATATATATATATATATATATATATATATCCAACATCCGCAGATATTAAAAATCAAACATCCGCACCGCATCCGCGGATGCAAAAAAAAAAGACATTTGCTGCATCACTAATATATATATATATATATATAGTTATAAATACACATATACATATATATATATATATATATATATATATATATATACATATATATATATATATATGATATATAGATGGGTTAGCTTTTCGATTATCTCGTCATATGTCTTAAAACTATTAATGCCAGTGTAATACACATTGAATGCTGTCCAAAGCTTCGCCCTGAAAAATTTAAAAACTGTTAATATTACAGGGAATATATTTTTGCTAGGCCATAAGAAAATAAAATATTGACAATAATAAAAATTATTGTTACAATTATAGTACATGATTAGAAGGCCTATTCAGAGACCTTTTATTGGTTTCTCGATAAAATAAATAGACCTTCATTAACTTTGTTTTTGTTTTTTTACTACAAAGAATACCCCAAGGGTATACCACCCCGATGGCTCTCGGCCTTCCGGGAACTACGGGGTAGGACTACTTCCCTCTGGGAGGGTCTCCGGAACCCCGCCTTTGGTATTTGGGCGTCGCGGGGTTCCTCCGCCCCTCTACTACGGGGTATGGAAAACGTCTATGTTCCTCGTCGGTCAGCCCCTAGTGTGCCGTATAAAGCAAAATTCTTAATAGAAAGTCTATTTATTTTATCGAGAAACCAATAAAAGGTCTCTAAATAGCCTTCTAATAATATTACTATAATTATTAACAATAACTTTTTTATTATTATTATTTTTACATTTTCTTATGTGAAATTTTACGAGGATTCCAAAATTGTATTCCTTTTCGTGTAGCTATTGTAGTTTTGAGATATAATTTTTTTTTTTTTTTTTTTTACATTTCCAGGTCAAACTTGGACCAGCATTCCAGCAATGTATTCCGTTTTACTGTAGCATTAATAGTTTTTAAGATACATATGACGGATAATCGAAAAGTTGGTCTATATATATATATATATATATAGGTATATATATATATATATATATATATATATATAGTATATATATATATATATATATATATATATATATATATATATATACATATATATATATATATATATATATATATATATATATATATCACAGGGTGACTGTGAGGAACCAGCTTATTTACTTTAATTTAAAGTTTCTTTGAATGTTGGGAGGGGGCGGATAAATACTGTGTTCTATTATCTGTGTTTCATATTTCTGACGTAATTTAATATCAAATTGTAATTTAACAGCAAATTAACTTTCTAGCGGCGATTATATATGGCATATATATGTATATATATATAGTTATAGTATATATATATATATATATATATATATATATATATATATATATATATATATATATATATATATATATATAGTTATATATATATATATATATATATATATATATATATATATATATGTGTGTGTGTGTGTGTGTGTGTGTGTGTAGGTGTGTGAGCGTCGGTGTGTGTGTGTGGGTGCGCGCGCGCGCGAGGGTGTGTGTATGCGTAGGTGTGTGAGGGAGTGTGTGTGTGTGTTTGTTTGTTTGTAGCATTACACCAAAAACTGATATCGATATTGCATTCCCAAAACACTCAATAAATAATAATTATAATTTACATTTGGGAAGAATTCGTGTAAGCGTCTTAAAATTTATATTACATTAATGACATTCCTAAAAGTGAAAGAGAAACAACTACTTTAAAATATAATAAAAATTTTATTTTTCACAAACCTTTTTTTTCCTGTGAGTGGATCGTGATCGTCTTTTAAATGATATCCTATTCTTAGAGTGTGCAGAAGGAGTGGACAAGATAATGTTTGACAACGCCATGTCAACACAAATCAAAATTAACGACACTTTCAATTCATGACCACTAATTCGTTTCCAGACGGTTAAAAGAAAACAAAATATTTCTCTAATATAACTCGACTTAAAAATCACATGATCTTAATGTTAATCTAATCATTATCGACAAATTTTGTCACAGGAAACGTATAAAAGTTTTATTAAAATAAAAACATATACATTTACGACTGCATTGATATCAGATCAAAACATCCGCCAAATTATAATTATTATTAACAGAAAAAATATAAAAAATCAATATTATTTATACCACATAATATTTTTTAAAAATAATATTTTATTATTTAGATATTTATTGATTTCAAAGTTAATGTATTTTTTTAACTGTGTCATTAAAGAAATTTAAAAGATACAAAATATTTTAACGATAATTATTTCATTTATTTATAATTTAGTAGTAAATTTTAACAGATAAGAATTGGCAACTACTTATTCCAATATTTCTGAGTTGCCAATTTCCTTTTTTCCAATACTTCAAAAGTTCAAATATTTGAAAAAGTTCTTTAAATACTACTACTACTACTACAATTAATGTAATAATAATAATAATAATAATAATAATACATACACACACACACACACACACACACACACACACACACACACACAACAATTAATAATGATTATATCCTACATTAACAAACACTCGGTCTTCAACGAAGCCTATTGAGCCTTGGGTAACATAATTATCTAATATATATTATTATATAATATTGAGGATTGTAGATGTGCATATGTATATATTATATATATATATATATATATATATATATATTATTATTATTATATATATTATATATTATTGTTAAAGATATACATGCATTTTGATATATATTCTCCTGCTTTGTCATTATTACTTTTCGTTATTATTATTACATATATTAGATTCCCCAGGGATTGCTTCAAGGCTGGCATTGGCCATTTTTCCGGTATTGGTACTGGCTCTCAAAGCGAATTGGCATTTAGCACAGGTATTGGTATTGGTATTGGTCAAAATGTGTCAATACTGTTCAGTCCTTATAATGTGGAAAAAAAGGGGGGCAAAGTAACACATAAGCAATGCTCTTGAAACTTCTTTTCGAGAAGTTTATAAATATAAATAAAACGCTATCTTTTCATACAAAAAATTTACATTCGCAAAATAGGGGCAAATTCTTATTGGTATTAAAACCTGAAATTCCGGCAGGGGGATTGGGATTGGCCAATCAATGTGAGTGTTGGTATTTTTGAGAGATTTAGTTCTGGCACATCACTAAATATATATATATATATATATATATATATATATATATATATATATATATATATATATATATATATATATATATATATATATATATATTTTTTTATGTAATTATATATATATGGGCAGGTATATATATATATATAGGTATATATATATATATATATAATATATATTATATATATATATATTATATATTATTATTATATATATATATATATATATATATAGCATATATATATATATATATATATATATATATATATATATAATTATGTTGTTTTATGTAAAATATAAGTTAGTGGCTTGATGGCAAGGAAGGTGATAAGGAAGGAGGAAGGGTGGAATTAAGAGTGAGAAGTTAAGTGAACAAGGTAATAAGAGAGCTAGCAAATTAATCAGTTGAATGTAAACAAGTTGAAACTGAACAAATCTAGAAGCAAATGAAGGAAGTGGTTGTTAGTAGTGCAAGAGAAGTATGTGGATGTGCTAAAGTAGGAAGTAAGAATGTTAACAGTGAGTGGTCGAGTGAAGAGGTGTTGCAAGCAGTTAAAGGTAAAACAAAATATAGAGTGGTTGAATGTTTAAAAGCCAATGATGATGTTTCAAAAGAAAGATGTTAGGAATCATATGAGGAAAAAAGGAATACTAAAAGATGCATACGTAGGAGGAAAATGAGGTAAATGAACAGTTTGGAAGGATTATGAATGGGGGCTTACAAAGAAATAGGAAGCTCTTCTGGAAGGAAGCGAGAAAGGTTAAAAATGAGAATAAGGGGAATCTGCTTACAATAATGAATAGGGATGGTGATTTCGTAACTGATGAAATGGATGTGAGGGGTGTGTGGAGGGAACACTTCGAAAATCTTCATAACATTGGCAATAATGAAGAGGTGATAGTGAATGTGTGTGGGTTTGATGGTGCAAGAAGGAATAGGTAATTTGGTGATGAGGTCATTAGTAAGAGGGAGGTAATGGGTAGAGTGAGAAAGTTGAAGAATAGTAAATCTTCAGGTATAGATGAAACTACCGGTGAAATGGTCAAGAACGGAGGCGAGATTATGATTGAGTAGATTTGGAAGTTGTGTACAGAGCGTTTATGGAGGGTATAGCTTCGAGGGTTTATATAAGGGTAAGGGGGATAAGAGTAACTGTAGGAATTATAGGGGAATTAGTTTATTGAGTGTTGTAGGGAAGATATATGCTGGTATTTTGTTCGAAAGTGCTTCGAGTGACTGATTGGTGAAGAACAAGGTGCGTTTAGAAGTGGTAGAGGATGTGTGAATCAAATCTTTACATTGAAACAAATGATTGAGAAAATGAGAGAAGAAGAATAAATTGTATTTAGGTTTTATGGATTTGCAACAGGCGTATGATAGGATTAATAGGGAAGCTCTATGGTAGGTGTTAGTGATATATGGTGTTGGTGGTAGGCTTCTGAATGGAATCAAAAGTATGTATGACGATAGTGAAGCGTGTGTAAGAATAAATGGTGTCAAAAGTGATTGGTTTAATATTAATAGCGGAGTGAGGCAGGGATGTGTTATGTCTAGATGGTTATTCAATTTATATATGGATGGTGTTACGAAAGAATTAGAGGTAGGGGTGACAGGGGAAGGTGTTAGAATGATGGAGAATGGAAGAGAGTGGAGAGTTCCCTACCTATTATATGCGGACGATTTGGTTTTGTGTGACGAATCTGAAGAGTTTGAGAGGAATGATAGAGAGAGAGGGATTTGGCAGGGTGTGTAAAAGAAGTGGTTTCAAAGTAACCGTAGATAAGAGTAAGGTTATGGTTGTGAATGAGGACAGTCCTCGGTGTAAAGTTATGCTGGATGGTGAGCAACTGGAACAAGTGTCTGAGTTTAAATATTTTGGATATATGTTGGATGAAAAGGGAATGGATGATGCAGAGTGTAGTAGGAGTGTTGTGAATGGTAGGAAGGTGGCTGGTGCAATTAAATCCTTGGTGGAAATAAAGGGACTAAGTTCTGAGTCCGCTAGGGTCTTACATGAGCAGGGTTGTGGAGTCGGAGTCGCGGAGTTGGTAAATTTGAAGAGAGTGGAGTCGGAGTCGGAGTCGGTAATTTTGAAAAGGGTGGAGTCGGAGTCGGTAATTTTCAAGATGTCGGAGTCGGAGTCGGATTCGGAGTCGGCAACTTTCAAGATAGTAGAGTTGGAGTCAGAAAATTTTTGAACTCTCAAAGTTGTGAATTGTGGCTCTGTGAGTGACTTTAATCACTTCATGCAAGTACACTGACGCGACTTCCACAGCTTATGTTTCAATTTGGATTATATAATAAATTCAACCTTCAACCTTATACTATCTATACTTAAGATTCTGAAGAAATAAAAGACTAAATGTTGCGAAAAGAAATTTCTCTAATTGACAATGACATTAGTAGTATCAGGCCAACGGGAGATCTAGCAGCAATTTCTCAAAAACTATTAGAGCTATCGTCTTGAAACTTGGTACATAGTGTATTAAGGTGTTAAGCTCATTACAGGCGAGTTTTCAAGTCGCTAGGATGTATATAGGGGGTACTTCCCTCTTAGAGCGTAGCTGAAATATGTCGCTACGCCCTTTTGCTGCATCTGAATGAACGAGTTCGGTTAGGCCTAACGAGAGTTCGGGCCAATCGAGCACCTGTTCGATTGAATCGAGCCGCCTAACGCTATTATTATTATTATTATTATTATTATTATTATTATTATTATTATTATTACTTCGGAAAAAATTGAATCCCGCAGGGATTCAATTTTTGAGCCGTCTTCTGCG
Organism: Trachelipus rathkii; assembly: GCA_015478945.1. Classification (NCBI taxonomy): domain Eukaryota; kingdom Metazoa; phylum Arthropoda; class Malacostraca; order Isopoda; family Trachelipodidae; genus Trachelipus; species Trachelipus rathkii. The sequence goes on along the minus strand of JABUQX010146457.1, from coordinate 10,783 downwards.
TCTCCTTCAGCGTCTTCTGCTATATATACCCCCCCTTAAATTTTCACGCTGATTAGGAAAATGTTATTTATTTTTATGTATCTGCTGTAGTTTTGTGGATAAATGCATGTACTAATGTAAAGTCTGACCCAATATTAATAATGATATTAATCCTATCAGACTTAAATAATTTAGGCTTTGACCTAGCAGATATTTTTGCCGCTTGCCAAAAAATACTTCCAAAGCGTAAATACCTTAATTACTACTTAATAGTATATTATTGTAAAAAAGATAGGATATACCAACTTACAGCTTTAATACAAATATGTATATTTTTTTTTATAAATTACAACCCTTATTAGGCCTACTTCTTATATTTTTCACTAGTTACAAAAGAAGCAAGTTCAGGTAACGAACGAAAGAAGTTAATGACTCATGGAATGGGCAACAGTCACTATCTTTTTTTTTTAGAGCGAACCAATAAGAAATGAGAAAACAGCATAAGAAAAACATGTTAAACATTACTAACCGGATAATAACCATGTAAGAATAAACACATTTTGAGCCATTGAGAGGAGCGTTTAGGAAATTTTGGACAAAAAAAGTTTATCTGTTATCGAAATCGAATCTAATACAATTTTAAATCTAATAAGAAAATATTTTATAAACTCGTAAATTAAGGTAACGGATAACGGATGTTGGGGAAAATTTTAACTCGTTAACGTTAATTCACAGATGTAACTCGTTAATAGTTCGTTACTTCTTTTCGAAATTAACGAAAGCGTTAAAAGTTAACGAAAAATTAAAGAGTTAATTAACGGATTAACGCTTTAACGCGTTAATGCCCACCTTTGGGTATATGGTATAGAAGAGTATATATAGAAGATAGTTAGCATATATATATATATATATATATATATTGTTGTTATATATATATATGTTATTACTAAGGCGTTGGTTATTAATTAAAGCAAATGAAGAGTATTTATATATATATATATTATATATATCTATATATATATATATATATTATAATCATTTTCCTAGATAAGCAGGCAATAAAACGTACTTGAACATAAAACGTACTAAAATGTTGCTAGAGATGCATAAATTGTTCCAACAAATTTATAATTAACATAGTGAAGCAAAATTATTTTAAAAATATGTTCTTTTTATAAAGAAAAACCTCACTCTATACATAGCTTATCATTTAATATTTTAAGATTACTAATTTTACTTAATTAATTTCTAGTGACGTAAGAATTATTGCTGTTGTTACTTGTTAAATAGAAGAAAAAATGGACCTTTTTGATTTGTATGAAATAATAGGGGTTAATAGCGTATTATTAGCATTTTTACAAGATAAGAATTTAATATTAACAGAAAGGGAATGTGAAAAATGTGAATCGTTGTGTAAAATAGTAAAGGTTGGACAAAAATTCCAATTCAGGTGTAGTAAATGTGGAAAATATAAATCATCAGTTGTAAAGAATTATTTTTTAAAAACACAACAGAAGGCACACGGGCAAATGTAAACACCTCAATGTTACTTAACCTAACCTAACAATCTAACCTAACCTAACCTAAAATAACCTAACCCAATCTAAACCCAATCTAAACTTGACCCAGCATAACCTAACCTAACCTAACCTAACGTAAATAATTTAAATTTACGAAATAAAATCGTATTCTAACGTATTGCAAATTTCAGGTTAAAAGTGAGATACCTCACAATGGAAGATATAAAGAACACTTTATAGGATATTTAGCGTCATTTATATGGTTCAAGAAAAATGGTCGAGATTTCGAAAAATTCATTGACACAATAAGAAAGTACTACACCTAATGAATAATATTTACACGGATTTGCAAAAAAGTGACTATTATTATTACTATTATTATTATTATTATTATTATTATTATTATTATTATTATTATTATTATTATTATTATTATTATTATTATTATTATACTAAATATTTGAAGTAATAAATTCATATTTGAAAAAATTTTCCTTTAATAAAATTAGTGAAGCAAAATAATTTATAAAACAAATGCTTTTTTTACACAAAATTCGAACGCAAAAGCAAAAGCCTCACACTATTCATAGCTTAACTTAACTAAAATTGTATTGCAAAGGTGTCAGAAATTTTAAAAAAAAAAGTATCAAAAGTACCACTGCCTGGTAATCTAGGATATATATATATATATGGTATATATATATATATATATAGGGTTGTGAAAAAAAAGGTTTTTTTTAATTTGTTTTTTTTTTGAAAAAAAACACGTTTTTTTTTAAAACAAAATGTTTTTTTTTGTTTTTTTTTAAAATTACCTCTTTTTATGTATATAAAAGATGTTTTAAATTATACAGTAGTACCAGTACCCCATTCTAGGCCTAAATATTGACTATTAATACGGATTTTATCTATACAGTATATATATATATATATATATATATATATATCTATATAAAGATATATATTATTATATATATATAATATATATATATATATATATATATATATATATATATATATATATATATATATATATATATATATATATATATATATATATATATATGATCAAAAAAAGGATGATATAACAGGTGGTTTTGGGGTGTCAGGAGAAAATGAGAATGGTAGGAAGGTGATTGATTTGTGTGAGGGGAGAGGTATGTGTGTGTAAGTAATACTTTTCTTTAAACACAAGATATCCATGTTATTACCAGGAGTTGGTGTAGGCAGAGATGGATCGAAGTGAAAAAGTATGATTGGAGTTTGTGTTGGTGTGAAGAAGGAGATAAGAAGTATGTGTTGGATGTTAAATCAGTGAGGTTTAGGAATGGGATTATCGGATCATTATGTTATTTCATGTAAAATTAGGTTAGTGGGGACTTGGATGGAGGAAGGTGATACGGAAGGTATGGGCAAAATTAAGAGTGAGAAGTTTAGTGAACAAGGCAATAAGGATAAGTATGAACGCTCGGAAGCAACCGTTGAATGTGAACAAGTTGAAACTGAATAAATCTGAACAAATGAAGGAAGCAATTGTTATCAGTGATGTGGGTGAGCTAAAGTAGGAAGTAAGTGTGTTAAACAGTGAGCGGTGGAATGAAGAGGATGTTGGTTAAAAGAAAAGCAAATGATGAAGTTTCAAAGAAAGATGCTTGGAATTATATAAGGAGGAAAAAAGGAATGCTAAAGATGCATACGTAAGTGAAAAGAAGAGGTAAATGAACAGTTTGGAAGGGAGGATGAATGGGGACATACAAGGGAATAGCTTGAAGCAAGCGCAAAGG
>JABUQX010146457.1:0-2500 GCA_015478945.1 Trachelipus rathkii | reverse complement strand
TGAACTATCGATCCTGTACCTTGAAACCGTCTGTAAACTCTTTAAACTCTATGGAATGCCATGTGGATCGGCGGTCGTCGATGTGGATAACGTTGTCCATATTCTGCAGCAGCTCTCGAGCATTCCTGTTTTGCGTAATGTACACCTCCAACATGTCACGCTTTCGTCCTGCGTATACTGGTCACGTGGCATGTTCCAAATGCATGGTTCTGACTAAACAAACCACTCTGAAGCTATAATACACTTTATTACGCATAATTCATAGGTGCGACATAACCTCCAGCATGATTGCTATTAGCGCTGCAACAATAACACCATGGTCGCATTACAGGGCGCACAAAGTAATACATCAATGTAATCAAAGGTATGCATTAGGCATTTTTAATTTAATTCCTTTGTTAGCTGTATAGATATTTTTAAATACTATTGAGTTATGCCCCTGGCTTGGTATTTAACCAATTATTTCGATACATTTAACATCGCTTTCTATTTTTGTACGCACATGATGCTCACGGATGTGTCTAGTTGTTTGGTATAAAGACGGAAAGTGAAACGAACAACTGCGACCAAACAATGTTTATATAAAGATCTGAATCATTTATGGTATCACAGAGTTTTGGTAAAACACTATCCATTCGATATTCAGCATGTTTGTGCGTTGGTTTTCGGTATTATAAAAAGCAAGACACCAAATGTAACATATCCCATTGTCTTTAATGAATTAAATATTCGAACTTATATATCCTTACACATTTTCATGCTTAAACATCCCGTACGGTGATACACTGCTGTAACATAACTCGTGAGACACCCTGTATGAGAATATATATATATATATATATATATATATATATATATATATATATTATTAAGTTATATATATATTATATATATATATATACATATAGAGAGAGAGAGATATATATATATATATGATATATTATATAGAGATGATATATATATATATATATATATATATATATATATATATATGATAGAGTGATATATATATATATATATATATGAGAGTGATATATATATATAAGGATAGATATATATATATATGTATATATATATATATATAGATATATATATGATATATATACCAGAGGCAAGGTCCCAACAGAGTCCAATCAAGCAATTTCTAAATACTAAAATGTACTGTAATTCAGACTATGACAACTGGAATGTTGTGGAATTTGTGCAAGAAGGAATGCCCATCATTCCAATTTAACTGCAAATTGGCAATTGAGGACTACCAAAAAAAATTGTGGAATTTTTAGTGGAACAAAAATTTATATCCAAATTCCTGGCCATCTTTGCACCTCTTCAGCAACTAAAACTGCATTTTTTGCACTATATTTTATTAAAAGCTTTGCAAATGAAGTGAATACCAAAAACCTACATGAACTACATAAAGCTGAAACAATTCAATTATTCTTAATTTATACAATTTCTTTAAGCTTAAGTTATGTTTTAAATGATAATTACAAACGTGTCTTCACCAAAATTTTTGTAGATAAAATGTGTTGTAATAGCAAACATAAATGATGAATAAAATAATATAAATGATTGAAATTCCACCAAAAGTCTTCAAATAAGTATTATACAGGGTATATTATATATATATATATATATGCTATATTATATATATTATATTATTATTATTATTGTTATATATATATATATATATATATATATAAGAGTTAATATAAGATATATATATATAGCATATATATATATATATATATATAGTATATATATATATATAAAGAGATATAAGAGCATATATATATATGTATGATATATATGGTATATATATATAAATTTCAAATTTCTGTGAATAGCTACAGAAGAACCTACTAGGGAAGTAACTATCCGGTTATCCGGTCGGATAACAATGATATCCGCCGAATGATGTCAAAAACTATTGATAGGTTTGACACGATAAAGCCGCGACATCCGGCCCATCCCTATTTATGGCCCTTTAGCTCTTTAGCTTCTCTGTTCTCTCATCCAGGGAGTGGTAAACCGGGAACCACACCTAAATGTGTTCAGCATTCACAAGAGCGAACAAGACCTTTATATAACCTCGGAGCATCTGAGAATGAAAATTCACTAACTAACAATTCCCAGTTTTTTTGGAGGCCAATCTAGCAACCACGTATGAGGCTCACGATACCACTATTTATGTTTAACCCAGAATGCTATGTTTACTGGTAAAGACATTAGAGCCGTCATATGGAATAGGCTGAGGCGAGAGAGGGAGATATGAAGAAGTTGAGTTTTCAAAGAGTTGAACTACACAAATTACGGTTACCCACTGAGAAATCACCTCAAACTGCACCTTCAACTGTGTTGCACACGAGAGCAACTCCAGATATAAACTGAGATGGCACTGAAATGAGTGGAATGAAGTGGCACGAAAACGCAAAGCGTTTCTACGATAAATGCAAAACGGTTAAACACCCAAATCCGCGATAACTGAACCAGCGCCACG
>JABUQX010146456.1:37500-39639 GCA_015478945.1 Trachelipus rathkii | reverse complement strand
GATGCCATTCGTTCGGTTGCTCCTGTTGGGTGTTTAACCGTTTCGCATTTATCGTGAGCGCTTTCGCGTTTTCATGCCATACATTCAGTGAATAATTATGTGTTTTTACACAGCACCGCTCACGCGCATTAGAAGCTAGCGGTCTGTCATGCATCCACGCCACTCTGTCGTGCATCGACCCTATGGTATTGCATTAGATTTTCTTAAACTCAATAAACATATAATGAAAAGTTAATTTATCTACAGAATAAAATAATTTTAAAAATGAAAAAAAATCTCATTTAAGTAAAGTCAAATCCATCTCTAAATAAAGTATTAAGTAAAAGTAAACTAAACTTAAGATCGTGAAAAACAAACAAACGTTTCCTTAGCTTAACTAGGCTTAAAATTGTAATACATAGTGGAATGCAACCATAGGCTAAGATATATATATATATATATATATATATATATATATATATATATATATATATATATATATATATATATATATATATAGTGTATATAGATAGTATATATATCTCAATATATATATATATCAGGGCGTATGCATAGGGTAGGCAGGGTAGGTAGCTCTTTCCCAAGTGTTTTTTTTAATAAAATAATTTAAATGAGTAAAGTAAAATAAATTATTAGAATTTTATATGAAAGTGTAAAAAAGAAACTGATTTATAAAATAAATTTAAAGAAAATCAACTACTTTAGTAATAACAATTATAATAATTAAATTCATTTGGAAATTTTCCTTCCTACTCTGTTCCTAAGAGTAAATTGGAAAGCGGTGGGCGTACGGGTAGATCTTCATATTTCATATAAAATATATAGGAAAAAGCCAAGCGTCATACCTTGCTGTTGAGCGAAAAAATAAGCAAATTTCGCGAGTACGAAACTTTCGCTCACCACCCAGTGAAATCGTACGAAATAATTTGAAAAAAAGATTTTGAATCTCTCTCTCTCTCTCTCTCTCTCTCTCTCTCTCTCTCTCTCTCTCTCTCTCTCTCTCTCTCTCTCTCTCTCTCTCTCTCTCTATCTATCTATCTATCTATTTATCTATCTATATATCTAACTATCTATCTATCTATCTATCAATGTACGATATTTTCAATTATGGTGGCAGAGTGAAAATAAATGTTTACCATATATTTGCTGTGTTAAGTTTTGGAATAGAGGCAGTGAAGGTGTTGTGCTTTATTGAATTTTAATTATATGTAACATTTTTATTAATTAAGTGTTGTTTACCTTTATATAATTAAAATAATTATTTAAAAATTCTGGTAGGCCTATGTCAGGCTTTGAGTCAATCTTATGCATATAATACACATAAATAAATATAGCTGTATTCAAAAGGACGTGAAAAATTAAATTTTTCCTTCAAATAAATAAGGACGTATTGCAGTTAAAGAGTTTTCGTTATATATATATATATATATATATATATATATATATATATATATATATATATATATATATATATATATATATATATATATATATATATATGTATATATATATATATATATATATATATATATATATATATATATATATATATATATATATATATATATTATATATATATATATATATATGTATATATGTATATATATAACTTTACCCTACCAAACCAATTATAACCTTCAAGGTACGCCACTGATATATATATATATATATATGTATGTATATATGTATATATATATATGTATAATATATATATATATATATATATATATATATATATATATACATAAACACATGGGCGTAGACGGGGTGCAGGGGCATACTTTAAAATCTGACGAAATAAAAATTATTTACCTTATATGTTTGCTGAACTGACGTTTTTAAGAGGGTTAGTAGTAAGAAAAACTGAAAAAAACACATCAATCGATAGATAATGAAGTAGTAATTACTAATTACTAACATATTATATTATTTTTTCTAAAGTTTTAATGTGTTTTCATTTTGGCTTGAAGTCAACTAGCTTTGTGCTTTTATACAGCTGGATTCTTCTGACATTATTCTCGCTAGAACTTTCAGTATGTCGATAGCATTTGGCGGCTGCAAGCTGTTAAAATCAATCTCGGAAGGCTTACCCGTTGATATTCAGCTGCAGACAATTTCACATTAAAACAACTGAAGACC
>JABUQX010146456.1:20000-25000 GCA_015478945.1 Trachelipus rathkii | reverse complement strand
CAAATAGTGCAGAAACCTTTGTCGGATCGGAGCCGGAGCCAGAAGTCGAAATCAGACCGGATTCGGATCCTGGTATGAATTTTTTTCGGGAAATATTTTTTGAAAATTTAATGGAAGAATAGGTGCTGAACAATTTCCAAATAATTTTGAAACCTTGGTCGGATCGGAGGCTGAAAGCCACGACGTCGAAGTGGAACGGAGGTCGGAGCCAGAGCCGGAGCCAGAGTATAAAATTTTCAAAAAATATTTTTATGTGAAAACTTTTTGCCAGAAGACGTGCTGAACAGTTATCAAATAGTGCAGAAACCTTAGTCGGAGACGGATCCTGAGTATAAATTTTCTGGGAAAATTTAAGGGAAAATTTATTGCCAGAAAGGTGCTGAACAATTGCTCAAATAGTGTAGATTTATTAGTCGGATCGGGCCGAAGCCGAAGTCGGATATGGAGCCGGATCCTGGGGCTCGCTGGAGATTTTTTCAAAAAAATATTTTTTTAGGTAAAAATTTATTGCCAGGAGACGTGCTGAACAGATTTTCAAATGGTGCAGAGCGAGTCGGATCGGGCCAGGAATTGAAGCCGGTCTAAGTCGAAATCGAAGCCGAATCGAATCCGGATCCAGGTCCAGGTATGAATTTTTCAAGAAATATTTTTAGGTGAAAAAAATTTAATGGAAGAAGACGTGCTGAACAATTTTCAAATGGTGTGAAACATTAGTCGGATCAGGTGCATGTCGACGGATCGGGAACCGATCCCTGGGTATGAATTTTTTCGGAAAATATTTTTGGGAAAAAATTTATTGTCAGTAGACGTGCCGAACAATTTTCAAATAATTGCAGAAACCTTGGTGGATCCGGAGCCGAAGTCGGATCCGGATCCGAAGTCAGAGCCGCAGTCGAAGTCGGAGCCGGAGCCAGATCCTAGGTATGAATTTTTTTAAGAAATATTTTTAGGTGAAAAAATTTAATGGAAGAAGACGTGCTGAACAGTTCTGAAATAGTACAGAAACTATGGCAGGTGGATCAGGGCCGAAGCCAGCCACGTCGGAGCCGGAGCCGGAGCCGGAGTCGGATCCTTAGCCGGATTCTTAGCCGGATCCTGGGTATGAAAATTTTTCGGGGTAAAAATTTATTGCCAGAACGTACTGAACAATTTTCAAATAGTGCAGAAACCTTAGTCGGATCCGGAGCCGAAACCGAAGTCTGAAGTCGAAGTCGAAATCGAAGTCGAAGTCGAAGTCGGAGCCGGAGCCGGATCCTAGGTATGAATTTTTTTCAAAGAAAGTATTTTTGGGTGAAGAGTTGTGGAGAAACGTGCTGAACAGTTCTGAAATAGTACAGAAACCTTAGTCGGATCAGAGCCGAAGCCGAAGCCGAAGCCGACGTCAGAGCAGGAGCCGGAGCCAGAGTCGGATTCTGGATATGATTTTTTTCAGGAAATATATTTTTAGGTAAAAAATATATTGTCAAAAGACGTACTGAACAATTTTCAATTAGTACAAAAACCTTAGTCGGATCCGGAACCGAACCCGATGTCGGAGACGGAGCCTGAACCGGATCCTGGGTATGAATTTTTTTCAAGAAATATTTTTTAGGTGAACAATATATTGCCAAAAGACTTACTGAACATTTTTCAAATAGTACAGAAACCTTAGTCGGATCCGGAGCCGGAGCTGAAGCCGGAGTCGGAACCGGATCCTAGGTACGAAATTTTTCAATAAATATTTTTCAGGTGAAAAATTTATTGCCAGAAGACGTGATGAATAATTTACAAATAAGTCAGAATCCTTAGTCGGAGCCGAAGTTGGAGCCGGAGCCGAATCCTGGGTATGAATTTTTTTCAGTAAATACTTTTTAGGAGAAAAATATATTGTCAGAAGAGGTGCTGAATAATTTTCAAATAGTGCAAATTCCTTAGTCGGATCATTCGGATCGGGTCGAGCAGAACCAATTATGAAATTTTTCGAAGAATATTTTTAATTTGAAAAATTTATTACCAAAGACCGATGCTGAACAATTTTAAATAGTACGAAACCTTAGTCGGAACGGGCCGGGCCGGGCTTGCAGTGGAGTTGATTTTGGGTGTATAAATTTTTTAAATATATATAGGTGAAAATATATTACCAAAAGAAGTGCTCATCAATTTTCAAATGTAGAAGCCGGAGCCGAAGTCTGAATAAAAGAATTATTTACGTTTGCGTGGGAATATATATATATATATATATATATATATATATATATATATATATATATATATATATATATATATATATATATATATATATATATATATATATATATATATATATATATATATATATATATATATATGCCTAGTCTATAAAATAGAACATCTTCAGGGAGGAGAGGCGGGAAATCTTTTTGAAATAGCCAATAAATATCCTCAACGTCATAGATGAATCATACGTCATACCTCTCAAGCCATACCACGTGGAAAAGCACAATTTCAAATGCTAATAAGCATAATAAGGATAGCATAATGCTAATAAGATTTAGAAAATAGTTTTTATAGATTCTCTGGATTGTTATAATTTTTTTTTTTTTTTATGAAATGAAATTTAATATTTAATCTGATCCACCTACCCAGAAAAAGAAGGCATCTCGGAACAGTTTTCTAATCTCCTGCTTCGATATCACTGCTTTGAAACTTAGTACTTATTTAAATCGACAAGAGGGTGGTTGGAACACCTGCTGTGGCTACATGGCATTCTGCATGGGTGCTCTTGGGTTAATGGAACAGCCAACCAGGAGTCAAAAAGAACATGAAATGGGCACAACATGCATGTTGCAGATCGTTTGCTTTATAATAATAAGACGAAGAAAAATTTCACTCTCGCCAGGATTCGAACCATCGACAACGGCGTCGCAGTTAGACAATGTACAAGCTCTACCACTAGTCCGATCCACCTTCCAGAAAAGAAGGCATATGAGACGGTTTCTAATCTCTGCCTCGATATCACTGCTTTTAAACTTGGTACTTATTTAAATCGACAAGGGTGGTTTGGAACGCATAACAGACACTGTGGCATTCTGCATAATGGGTATCCTGGATTACAGGAGTATCAACCAAAGTCCAAGATACGCCGAAACGGGCACAACATGCTTGTTGCGACCAATTTGCAATAATAAGACGAGAATAAATTCACCTGCGCCAGGACTCGAACCATCAACAACAGCGTCGCCGTTAGACAGTGTACACTACTAGTCCGATCCGCCTTTCCAAAAAAGAAGGCATACCGGACAGTTTTCTAATTTTGCTGCTCAATCTCACTGCTTTGAAACTCGGGACTGCCAAATCGACAGGACGGTGGATTTGGAGACACCTGCTGGGGCTACATGGCCTTCTGCTTGGGTGTCCTGGGTTACAGGAGCAACTAACCAAAGTCAGGCCACGCCGACATGGGCACAAACATGCGTGTTGTGTCAAATTCTAACTCAATAATAAGAAGAAAAATTTCCACTCGCGCCATGGCTCATTGTCGACAGCAGGTCGCCGTTGGGCCATGTGCCGTGAGCTCTGCTGGTCAGACACTTTACCCAGAAAAAAGAAGGCATCTCGGAACAGTTTTCTCAAATCTACTGCTTCGATATCACTGCTTTGAAACTCGGTAATTATTTAAATCCATGGAAGGGTGCTTGGAACCCCATTATATATATATATATATATATATATGTAGGAAAAAATATATACTATATATATATATATATATATATATATATATATATATATATATATATATATATATATATATATATATATATATATATATATATATATATATATATATATATATATATATATATATATATATATATATATATAAAAAAAATATTTTTTCTGTCTGAAAAAAGAAATAATATTTCCAAATTTTTATTTCCAAATTTCTATTTCATATTTTTCTTACATTAGATCACAAAAAAATTCATTATAAAAAAACGAACAGTTTTATTTTCTTAAAATTTGGTAACAACTCTGCATATAAAATCATAAACAGACTGACGTTTATTTTAAATGCTTTTGTATGATGTAAGGTGGTGTCACACGTGATTGATTGTTTTTACTTCAAAAATTTTGAAAGTACTTTTCAGAGATTGTCCAAAAAAACTTTTAGAAAATAAAATTTGAAATAAAGTGTCTAAATGAAATTTATTACTACACAAAATAGAAGTATTTTAGTGAAAAAAGCGTTGAAATATCTTGAATATTAAAGATTTTATTGCCATTTTTGTGAAAGCCCCGAAAAAAAACACAATTCCCCTCACCACCAAATTTTTTTTTTCCAAAAAAATTAAAGATAAATTAGTTATTCATAAAAAAAAAATTTTCTTTTATCGGTTTGAAGAAATGGATTTTGAGGATAAAGTCTCCCCTTAAGAAGTAAATTTTATAAAACATAAATAATATTGGTACACCAGAAATTTTTATTAAGTCAGCGTAAAATTTAGCTGCATAATTTCATACTAAATATATCTGTCACAGCCCTGGGAGCGTCTACAGATTTTTCTTTAGATTTCCTTTTAAACTGGCAACGTTGTTTACATCTTTTAAGCTGTTCTTCTTCTCTGGAAAGGAAAGGATTTTTTAAAAGTTGCGGGAACTTTGTATAAGGTAAATTTTGTACACATTCCTTTCGCTGTTCGTCATCATACGAAAAGAGATTCTGTCCTCAATATCCAAACATATTATGAGTGAATTGCATCTGAACAATGGCGTTAATTAATATTGAAATTTGAATTTATGAAGATTATAATGCTTTGAGGTCTATAAGATCCCTGGTTCCGATTTTCATGAAACTTATTAAATATTTAAAATGATCCGAAAAGAAGGAAAACCGTAAAATGAAGCTCGAGAAATGACCTAAGAAAATGTGATTAAAAGAACTCAAACCATCGTCTGTTCTTAATAATGTTTGATATTTAATTGTTGTGATCTTTCTTGAAGGAATCACATTGTCAAACAAACTTCTGAACTTCTAAGCAAAA
>JABUQX010146456.1:12500-15000 GCA_015478945.1 Trachelipus rathkii | reverse complement strand
GGTTGCTATAGAAAAGCAAAATATCCTCACCTTTCTCCAATGCGAAAGACAGTCCGTATCCGAGTAGGATTTTTTCATGAAATTCTAATGTATAATTTGATAAATTGTTAATGATAGAGGGGGATGACGAAGTACACCACGGACTGTTTTTAAATATTAGGTTAAATTTGTAATTTAAATTTCTATTTTTGTTTATGATTATCTTGTCTTTGTATTTGTGGGCGGAATCTAGTAATTTTGTGAACTGTAAATTATTTTGGGGGTGAAAATTATACCAAGCTGTCTGAAATTTCTTAAAAGTGAAATTACACTTCCTAAAGCACGATTTGATTTCTGCATTTACATTTTGTATGGTAGTTTTTAGAATAGATTGGTATAGTTCGGGAAATGGATTAAACTTATCGGTTTTGTAATGGGTAGGTATCAGAGTTCTGGGTATTATTAAGTTTTGTAAGCATTTTTTTAAAAAGTTTAATTGGGATTTTTTGATATTTGCTTGTATCATTTTTGTACGATATCTAAAATAATAGAGTCTCAGTGGAGGAAGTAAATTAGCACCTTCGTAATCGGGAACCATTATGTATATAGTTATAATACTACTTAAACGCAGATATTTAAATTTATAGAAGATTTTTTTCCCTTGGTGACCTTCAATATTTTCTAGTTGTTAACTCATGGGAGCGATAGTAAAATTATTTTATTTTTTAATCACGGGACTAAAATTGGGAAGTTTAAAACTAAGTTTTAATCTATACACGGGGCACTTAATTATTTTAATATTAAAACACTACATTTTATAATTAAGGGTAGCTTCGAGCTTTCGTGTACGGTTACGTACACCTCCTTCGGGAGACTGAGTGGCTATTATACTGTCAAGGAATGGAAGGAATTTGGGAATGATTTTGGTTGGTTGTTATTTCAGTTTTTAGTTGATGAAAGTATTTTGATGAAAGAATTATAGAATTTTGTACTGAATCGAGCCTATATTCACCTAATTGTTTATTGAAGTTATTTTTATTGTAAATGTATACTGATTCTATTATCTTTCTTTTTTGAGTATTATTTGTGTTTTTTAATATAGTGATGTTGTTTATGTTTATGTTGTGACTTGCTCTGGTTCTGTGTTGAGTGAGAGCGGAGTTTATACTGTTTTTGATGAGGTCTTCTTTGTGTTGGCTGGTTCTTCTATGGAGATCATTGGTTTCACCTATATAAACAGAAGGGCAGTTGGAACAAGGAATTTGGTAAACGCAGTGAGTAAGGGTGTTGTGGGAGGTGGGGGGTCTGAGGGAGTGTTTAAGGGTGAAGGAATTATTTTGAGTGAAGATGATTGATTTTGGTAAATGTTGTTTTGTGTTTTGATTGATTTTGTACGGTAAAGGGAGAAAAGTTTTGTGAGTGTTGATGATGGTATTGGGGGGGTGGTAGTATTTTTGTTTGGCTTTTTGGTAGGCTTTATTTATTATATAGGGGGGATAATTTAAATTTGTGAAGGTAGAAAAAAGGAGTTTTGTTTCATTGTCTAGATGATTAGGGGAACAGATACGGAGTGCGCGGATGTATAGGGCTGTTAGCGTTGCTAATTTTATATTTCTTGGTTGAGTGGAATACCAGTGGATGTAGGATGGTTGGGATGTTTGTTTTCTGTAAACTGAAAAGGTGATATGATTGGAATTGTGCCAAGTTAATAAAGTATCAAGGAATGGGAGGGTGTCATTTTCCGAAAGTTCATATGTAAACTTGATGGAGGGATGTAGTTGATTGATGAAATCTAGTAAATTATTGTAATTTTTTTGTTTGGGTAAGGCGACAAACACATCATCCACGTAGCGTAGCCAGGTGGTATGAGGAGGTTGGGTGAATGGTATGATGTAGTTGTTTTCCAATAATTCCATGCATATATTTGCCAGAGTTGGTGAGAGGGGGGAGCCCATTGATAAGCCTGATGTTTGTTTGTAATATTTATTGTCGAAGATGAAAAAATTGTGATCGAGGGTTAGTAAAATGAGTTTTTTGATCAAAGGGAATGGATAAGAAAGATTAATGTTATTGGTGGTTATATGGGTTTCTAAGAGATCTAAAGTGTATGTGACCGGGACTGAAGTGAATAATGATTTTACATCAAAACTTAAGAATTGATGGGTTGTGGGATTGAGATGATGAATTTTTTGTATAAAATCAGGGGTATTTTTTATGTGAGCGGGGGATATGTTACCTATAAGGGGTTTGAGAATGTTCGAAAGCCAAGCGGATAGTTTATACGTATTACAATTTGTATTAGAGATTATGGGGCGGAGGGGGATATTTTGTTTGTGAAGTTTGGGAATGCCGTAGAATTTGGATAAATTGGTCATATAAGTTTTGTTGTAAGTGTGAATTTCCGGATAGTCTTTTGTGATCTGTTTAAGTTTACTATTATAGTTATCGAAAGAGTTTTTTTGGGGGTTCTTTGTTAGGGGAGTATAGGTGTTGGGATCATTGAGTAAAGTTTGACATTTAT
>JABUQX010146456.1:0-2500 GCA_015478945.1 Trachelipus rathkii | reverse complement strand
TCTATTTAAAGATGAAAATAGAGGGAGGTTATAAATAGTGTTTAAGTTTGATTTAGACTGAAATTGTTCTAATTCATTTCAAAGTACAAGAAAGGAGGTTTGAAAAAAATATTCAAACGTTTTTTGGAATAATTATGAACTTTATCACTAGTAATTAAATCTCTTTAAAATCATTAAGTGAAATGAACGAAGAAAACAGCTGTTGTTTAGGCCCAAATTAGCACACAATGGTAAATGGTATTTTAATAATTTATAGTATTACCAGAAAGCAGGATTACCAAAATTACTATTTTAGGAGTTCCTCTTAGATAATTAAAGGAGAATGTTTCCACAGGCGGGGTTATATGTTTTTTATTTTTATATATATATATATATATATATATATATATATATATATATATATATATATATATATATATATATATATATATATATATATTAACTTCTCACTCCCTGAACCCCTCCATGGAGAGGCCATATACCACGCCTCAGGTACTCCTCAGACGCAACCGGTCTCCTCCAGAGATCATCCAGGGATGTTATGTTCCATGTTGTTCTGTGTTGAGAGTTGTTTAAACAGGAGGGAAAAAGGTGGGGTGTCCTCCGGCGCCTGGTAAGAGTTTTTACAGATGTTTGTAGTGGATTGGTTAAGGTTGAATCTGTGTTTGTATTATTGCAAGTTAGGTGATGACATCATCTAGCCAAGTGCTGGCGATGACTGGCTGGTTCTTTGGTGAGTTGAATTCTAGTGCTATTTTTGGTGATGTTTGCTTAATATGTTATTTGGTGGTATGCGTCTTAAGTGATTTTCTGTTAGCGTCGTATGTATTTGTTTGATGTATGTAGTTTTGTTTGGTGGTGGTGGAATGTTGTTCAGAATTTTGTTTAAATATAGAGCTGGTGAAAAAAAGGAGGTTGCGTTTTTTGAGACTGTAGTGTAGGGTTAGGAGGCGTTGTTTAGGGTGTGATTGAGGATTTATTTGGCGAGGCTGACATTTTATTTTCTATTAGCCATGTTTGGAACTAGTTGGTTGATGAATTCTTGTGCCAGATTTTTGACCGTGTTTAGGTTCTGGTGTCTGGTAGCTATGGTGATGTCATCTGCATTGGTTGTTATGATTGTATGATCTGTTTGTGGTTGTGGTAGATCTGCCGTAAATAGGTTGAATAGTGTGGGGGATAGTATTGCACCTTGGGGTATTGTTGATGTTTACAGTTCTGGATTTTGTATTGTTAGTTTGTATTTGTGCTGTTCATCCTGATAGAAAGATGGAAATCCATTTCTTTAGGTTAGTGGGGATGTTTGATTTTATTATTCGGTAGATCAGATTGTGTTTGGGTACTGTGTCAAATGCTTTGTTGATGTCGATTGATATGATTATTGTTTTATGAATTGGTTTTACGTTTAGGGCGTTGATAATGGGTTGTTTAATATTTGTGAGTGCAGTTGTAGTTGAGTGGTTTCGTTTGTAACCCAAAGGAATTGTGTTTGATGAGGCGGAGCGCTCTTTGTTTAGTATGTTTTTTTCTAGTAGTTTGGATAGTGTTGATAATAGAGAGATGAGGCGATATGATGAGGGGTCAGAGGGTCTTTTTCTGGTTTTAATTTGGTTATAATGATAGCTTTTTTCCAGATAGGGAGAATGAAGTTTAGGTTAATGGAGATGTTATTTATTTATGTTAGATATATTGAAGCGGTAGGTGCTTGAGGTGTTTGTTTGAGATATTGTCTGGGCCAGTTGCATGTGAGTTTTTGAGTGTCTTTGTTAAGCTTTCTAGGTCACTTGTGGTTATTTCTGTTGTTGGGAGGTGGTTGAGTTTTATTTTCTTGAGGGCTTTGATGCTTTTTCTGTTTTGGGGATGTGTGGGTTTTTGACTCTGCTTTGCGAAGTGAGTTGCAAAAGTGTTTGCATGTTCTTTGTGGCATAGTGTATTAATATAATATAGTGAGGTAGTTTCTATGGGAATAATTATTAACAGTTCCCAAAAAATTCCCCGTCCCCCAAATTACCAAAAAATTAGGTTACGTCATCATTTAGTACCGCCCACAAATAAACATAATAATAATTATATTTTACTCTCTATTTTTTATATATATATATATATATATATATATATATATATATATATATATATATATATATATATATATATATATATATATATATATATATATATAAGTATGCACACATATGTACACATAAACATATAGTAGCATATATAGTATATATATATATATATATATATATAATATATATATATATGTACGCCTCTGTATTTTATATATATATATATATATATATATTAATATAGGTTACGTCATCATTTAGTATTGCCCACAAAACACGTAATAATTCATAATTTCGCTCCGTATTTTTAATATATATATATATATATATATATATATATATATATATTGAAGTGCGTAACGAAAACGCGAAAGCGTTTCACGCGTGATAAATGAAACGGTTAAACACCAAATTTGACTTAAACCAGTTTA
>JABUQX010146455.1:7500-12500 GCA_015478945.1 Trachelipus rathkii | reverse complement strand
CCCACATCTTCTTTTCTTTGTCCTCGAAACTCTTGATCCTGGGGCACTCTAGAAAACTCTTTCTCGGCGCAATGGTTTTCGATGCTAGTCCTTGAGTTATATACTCAGGTTGGGTTTTCACCCTTTCATGGAACTAACATCTTTTTCCATTTGGCCTCTAAAATCGTTTTCCCAGAGCTCTCCTGAAGTAAAGGGCCGTGTTGCTAGCCCTGTCGCCCTAGAACTGTGAGAAGAAAAGTCTTCTTATATCCCGACTTATATCTATTTTCTTATAATTAGATAGTTATAGTTATAGTTATAGTTTTAGTTATAGTTATAGTTATAGTTGATCAATTATTTTTAATATAAACCATTGTTATTTTTTTTATTTGTTTATTCCAAAACCGTGTAGTCTATCACAATAGCTGATTCCAAATGTCTGTAAGCAAAAGTAACTTTTATGAGAAATCGCGTTCGTTTATGTACGAAGTTCGTGCTAAAACTGGGTAAGCATTTCTTATTGAGCGTAAGCACGAATGACAAAAACGAAAACGGTCTTAATTGCTAGTATCATATACTAGTAATATATGAAAAAAAATGTTACAAAAAGCACATTTATCTGCACCATGAAACATATTGAAATATATATATATATATATATATATATAAGAGTATAATACTAGTTAAAATATATATATATATATATATATATATATATATATATATATATATATATATATATATATATATAGTTTAATTTTTGAAGATTGCTTTCCTTAGAATTGCTTCAGTGGCAAACTTCTTCCAAATATCATTAAAACTAATTCCACGGAATGCAGAAAAAGATATATTGAAATCCAAAATGAAGACTTTCATAACAAAGAATGAATCCAATATATTTCGAGACCATTGATTTAAATAACATGACATATGCGCCTCATTTTTATAGCCCTTGTTTTCTGCTTGAAATTTTTGTCCATATTAATAAAGTTGCCATGTACCTCTATTTCGTAAAAGTATATTATTTTCGTTTTTTATTTTTTATTTTCAATTGCGAAGTTGTTTTTAATTCTTTATATGTATTCAATTCTTTTTCTATTTTAATATTTTTTTATTGTATTATCTTTCTTTAAGTCGTAAATTAATTTTTACTCGAAATTTGTGTTCAAACAATAGTTGCCATTTACCCTTATTTCATAAAAGTGTGTTTTTCAAAGTTTTTTTTTCTTTTATTTAATTCTTTTCTATTCTATTTCATTATTTTTATTGTATTATCTTTTTAAAAGTCGTAAATTATCTTCCTTTTCTCACGGCGTTGAGCGTTCTCACATTGTATTAGCATTCTGAATGTTAAAGGAAAAGGCCCTCCAAAAGATTCTAGGGGGAATGGAAACTGCTTGAAATTTTTCGCCCTAAAAAAATGAAAATTGCTTTAGGGGAGAATTTAGAAAGGAAAATGTGTTCTCTAAGTTGCATTAAGAGAGATAATTTAATTTTCCTTTACAGCAAGGTATGACAATTCTCTTGTTATTCTAATTTGAAAGATCTCAGGCATTAAGATGGAAATTTCGAATCTCTCTCTCTCTCTCTCTCTCTCTCTCTCTCTCTCTCTCTCTCTCTCTCTCTCTCTCTCTCTCTTATACGTCTGCGATTTTACGTCCGCGAGATATGAAACAACACAACTGTACAACATTAGCTTTAAACTATTCTGGCACCATATTATGTTTCTTTTTATTGGAAGTCGAACATATATATATATATATTGTTGTTATTATTATTATTATTACATATTATCTTTTTTTTTCTTATTGTATATATATATTGTTATTATTATTATTATTATTATATATAAATTATATATATATTACGATTATTATATATATGGTAATATTATTATTAGATATATTATACGTGTATTGTTATTATTATATATATATATATATATATATATACATATATTATATATATATTATATTATTATTATTAGTTATTATTATTATTATTATTATTATTATTATTATTATTATATATTATTATTACATATATACATTTTATATTTATATATACATATATATATATATTATATATACATATATTATTATATTATTATGTTATATATATATATATATATATATATATATATATATATATATATATATATATATATATATATAAATATAAATATATATATATATATAAGCATATGAGTTATATATATATATATATATATATATATATATATATATATATATATATATATATATATATAGTTATATATATAAAGTCAGAGTGTCTAAAGCTAACATCATGTAACTCGAGAAGCAGCACCTACAGGAAAACAAATTATATATTTGGAATCAGCGGAAAAATTTTAAGGAGGGTTTTTAATTTTTTTATTATTTTTTTGCATTTATTCGTCGGAAATATTTAAAAAAATTTTTTTATTTAGGGGTTCGATGACGGGGGACAGAGGGGGACGAAGTCCCCCTGTCGTCCACCGGGAGGCCGAGAGACCCTGAATCCTGCCATCTTTGCGGCTTACCCTATGGTATTCCTTTAGAAAAAAAGAATAATTTTATTTCCTTTACACTTTGTTATTACTAACCAGTGAATATAGGTAACTGTAAGATGGTAGAGCTGGAACCAGCCTCTGGTGACGAGACGGGGAGACTTCGTCCCCTCTGTCCCCCGTCGGCTCGAGCCCCAATGGGGATTTTTAAAAATATATTTCAACAACAAATGCCAAAAAATAATAAATAAAAACCCCTTAAAATTCTCTTTTCCGCTGATTCCAAATATAAAATTTGTTTTACTGTAGGTGCTGCCGTTTTCGTTATGATGTCAGTCGACGACCTGACTCCATATTATTATTATTATATATTATTATTATATTATATTATTATATATATTATTATTATTATATATATATTATTATTATTATTATTATTATTATATATATTATTATTATATTATTATATATATTATTATTATTATTATTATTATATATATATATATATATATATATTATTATTATGTATATATATATTATTATTGTTATTATATATTATTATTATTATATATATTATTATTATATATTATTATTATATATATATATATATATATTATATATATATATATATATATATATATAGATATATATATATATATTATTATTATATTATTATATTACATATTATTATTATATTATTATTATTATTATTATTATATATATATATTATATTATATATATTATTATTAATATATATATACATACATATTATTATATGCATGCATATGTTATATATATATATACATATATATATATATATATATATATATATATATATATATATATATATATATATATATATATATATATATATATATATATATATATATATATATATATATATATATATATATATATATATATATATATATATATATATATATATATATATATATATTATATTTATATATATATATATATATATATATATATATATATATATACCGGTATATATAACAAAACAAAGTTACTTATCCCACATGGAACTCAGGTAGCCTCTATGATACAAAAATTGATGTTATAGGGACGAAATCATTTTTTTTCCTCCTATGGTCTAGGGGGTCAAATGAGGTTAGGTTAGGTTAGGTTAAGTTAGGTTAGGTTAGGTTAGATCAGGTCAGGTCAGGTCAGGTCAGGTCAGGTCAGGTCAGGTTAAGTTGTTAGGTTAGGCTAGGTTAGGTTAGGTTAGGTTAGGTTAGGTTAGGTTAGGTTAGGTTAGGTTAGGTCATTTATTTTCACGAATTTAATATTTCTATCACACAACTTCTCTACAAAAATCTGCAACCGTATGTTTGGAAAATCAAACCATGGAACCACATTTTTTGCCACTTACATCGTTACTAAAAAAAAGAAAATTAATTCAATACCTTCCAATAAGGTAGATCCGAACAATATAAAAATGAATCCTTAATTTCACTTTTTTTTTTTTACATTTGCTACACTTTATTTCAGTTAAAAGGGGAGACTTCATAACTAGACCCCCTACTTTTTGAAGGCAAAATCAAAATTTTCCCATTTTTTTTTTTATTATCTAAATTAGTAGAAAAATTTCTCCTGAACATCATGGTGTAATTATTTTTTGGAAATTCTAAATGGTTTTTTAGATACAGAAATTTATTTAGAGAGGTGTCGAACTAAAAAATTGCAATTCCAGTCAAAATTGCAATTCCAGGTTCAGGATCAAAAATGTTTTATTTTTAATAACAGAATTTTTTTTTTTTTTTGTTTTGAATTCTACCCCAGCTCCAGCTTTTCCTGGTATAAATTGGTGAAGTTTCTATCGGAGCGGAGCTTTTGTTTTTTTTTGAGCCGGATGAATCGGAGCCGGAGGTGGATCCTGGTATAATTTTTATCAAGAATTTTTTTTTAGGTAAAAATTTGTTACCAAAGAAGTACTGATCAATTCTTAAATGGTGGAGAAACCTAGTCAGGGAACTGTATCTGGAGCTTTGAGTTTGCTGAGCCGGAGTCGTATTTAGTGAGAGCTGACGCAATTTTTTCACAAATATTTCTTTAGGGGAAAAATATATTACCAAAGAAGTGCTGGACAATTTTCAAATAGTGTAGAAACCTTAGCCGGAGCCGGAGCCGGAGCCGGAGCCGGAGCCAGAGCCGGGGCCGGAGCCGGGCCGGAGCCGGAGCCGGAGCCTGGGTGTAATTTTTTTTTTTCAAGAAATATTTTTAGGGGAAAAATATATTACCAAAAGAACTGGACAATTTTCAAATAGTGCAAAAACCTTAGCCGGAGCCAGAGCCGGAGCCGGAGTCGGAGCGACGGAGCCGGAGCAGGAGCCTGAGCCGGAGTCGAGCCGGAGCCTGGGCATAAATTTTTTTTCAAGAAATATTTTTAGGTAAAAATATATTACCAAAAGAAGTGCTGGGCAATTTTCAAATAGTGCAGAAACCTTAGTCGGAGCCGGAGCCGAAGCCAGATCCGGATCTGTTATAAATT
>JABUQX010146455.1:0-2500 GCA_015478945.1 Trachelipus rathkii | reverse complement strand
CTAGTCTGATCCGCCTCCTCCAAAAAAGAAGGCATCTCGAAAGTTTTCAAATCCTTCTGCTTCGATATCACTGCTTTGAAACTCGATACTTATTTAAATCCACAGAAGGGTGGTTGGAACCCCCTCTGGGGCTACACGGCATTCTTCAGGGGTGCTCATGGGTTACAGGAGCAACCTACCAAAATTAATTAACGCCAAAAGGCGCACAACATGCTTGTTACGACAAATTTGCAATAATAAGACGAAAAAAATTTCACTTGCGCCAGGACTCGAACCATCTAAAACAGCGTGTCATACCTTCCTTTTAGACAATGTACACAGATGCTCTACCACTAGTTCGATCCGCCTCCAAAAAGAAGGAATCTTGAAGTTTTCAAATCTCCTGCTTCGATATCACTGTTTTGAAACTCGATACTTATTTTAATCCATACAAGGGTGGTTGGAAACCCTTCTGGGGTTACACGGCATTCTTAGGGTGCTCATGGGTTACAGGAGCAACCGACCAAAGTCAAGGAACGCCGGCATGCGCACAAGATACTTGTTGCCACAAATTTGCAATAAGAAGACGAAAAAATTTCACTCGCGCCAGACTCGAACCATTGACAACAGCGTCGCCGTCAGACAATGCGTACAATAGGCTCTGCCACTAGTCCGATCCGCCTTCCTTCAAAAGAAGGCATCTCGGAAGTTTTCAAATCTCCTGCTTCGATATCACTGCTTTGAAACTCGAAACTTATTTAAATCCACAGAAGGGTGGTTGAACCCCTCTGGGGCTACACTATATTCTCAGGGGTGCTCATACAGGGAGCAACTGACCAAAGTCATATGATTTCCTACATGAGCACAACATGCCGAGACGCACAAATTTGCAATAATAAGAGAATATAAATTTCACTCGCCAGGACTCGAACTATCGACAACAGCGTCGCCGTTATACAATGTACAGGAGGCTCTACCACTAGTCCGATCCGCCTCCCCCAAAAAGAAGGCATCACGAAACAGTTTTCAAGTCACCATTTCGACAGAACTGCTTTAAACCTAATTTGTGACTTCAAACAAACTTGAACCTATATATATATATATATATATATATATAGATATATATATATATATATATTATATATACATATTTATGGGCGAAAATTTATATATATATGGCTATTATACATATTATTATATATATATATTATACATATATATATATATATTATTATTATTATATATATTATATATTTACATATATATTATATATATATATATATATACATATAAATATATATATATATTATTATTATATATATATATATATATATATATATTATATATATATTTTTATATATATATATATATATATATATATATATATATATATAATATAGATATATATATATATATATATATATATATATTATATATATATATTATATATACGAGAATAAAGTCTTTTTCTCTTGCTCGTCTAAAAATGAAAATTTTCTCCAAATGTTTATTTGCGTTTTTCTAGCATTTCATTTTTCCTTACAGGAGATATAAAAAATTCATTAAAAACGAACAGATTTTTTTCTTCAAATTCTGGGTACCAAGCTCACATATAAATTTGTAAACAAACTGACGTTTATATTAAATGTTTTGGTAGAACGTAAGGTGGTGTCAACTATGGTTGACTATTCTCTGTTCAAAAATTTTTTTCAGAGATTGTAAAAAATTTTTTTAAAAACAAATTTTCAAATAAGGTGTCTAAATAAAATTTATTACCACACTAAATTTGAGTATTTTAGTGCAAAAACAATTGAAATATTTAAGATTTTATGGCAGTTTTTGTGGAAATCCAAAAAAAAAAATTCCTCCTCTCTTCACCCTAAAACTGTTCAAAAACGAACAGTTTTTTTGTTTGTTTTTTTCATAAAATTAAAGATATCATAGTTGTTCATCAAAAAAACATTTACTTTTATCGGTTTGGAATAGTTGAGGTTTTGCTATGAAGTCTCCCCTTAATATAAAAAAGTTAATAACTCAGTAAAATTAACGTATATTTCATAAATACTTTCTAAATACATTTTTTTTAAACATTTCAACATACAACCTCACTTTGGACTGTAATAAATATTACTGAAGTAGACGACAAAAAATGGAATAAATTCAATGAAGGTCGTACGTACCCTGCCAGTCGTACGATAAAACACATATTTTATTTCATTATTTATTATTTTTTATCAAATTTATATTACTTCACAAGACGATTTTTATATTTAATACATATTTACCTAACCTTTTACTTAAATAAACTTTTTTGAAAAGTGTCCTGAATTTTTTCGCGTTTTATTCACCTTCACCCTTATTGTATATATATATATATATATATATATATATATATTATATATATATATATATATATATATATATATATATATTTATAAACATATTATATATATATATATATATATATATATATATATATATATATATATATATATATATATATATATATATATATATATTA